>JAGFNQ010006282.1:0-75482 GCA_024364735.1 Boesenbergia rotunda | reverse complement strand
ATAGCTCATCATTATGAGTTATTGGTTGTGGGTCTAGACTAGGTGTCTCTGTAATGTCTATTGGAGTTTCTCGAACTTCATCAAGTTCAATGCCACTCCCACTGTTTTCTTGTAAAAGAAATTCTTTTTCTAGAAATACAGCATGCCTTGAAACAAACACCTTTTGTTCCAAGGGATGATAGAATTGGTAACCCTTTGTTTCCTTAGGGTATCCAATAACTAGACATTTATCAGACTTAGCATCCAATTTATCTGATACAGTCTGCTTCACATAAACAGGACAACCCCATATCTTAAGGTGAGTTAAGTGGGGTTTCTTACTATTCCATATCTCATATGGAGTAGTAGAGAGTACCTTGGTCGGGACTCTGTTTAGCAAGTAAACAGCTGTCTTTAGTGCATAGCCCCAAAAGGATTTTGGAAGAGTTGCATGATTCATCATTGACCTAACCATGTCCATCAAGGTTCGGTTGCGCCTCTCAGATACACCATTATGCTGTGGTGTATACGGCGGAGTCCATTGGGACAGTATCCCATTGTCCCTAAGATAATCTTGAAACTCTTGACTTAAGTATTCACCACCCCGATCGGATCGAAGTATCTTGATACTTTTGCCAAGCTGTTTCTCTACTTCATTTCTGAACTCTTTGAATTTCTCAAAAGCTTCAGATTTGTGTTTCATCAAGAACACATACCCGAATCGTGAGTGATCATCGATAAAGGTGATGAAGTAGCTATAGCCTCCTTGTGCAAGAGTTGACATTGGTCCACATACATCAGTATGTATTAGTCTAAGTAATTCTCCCGCTGGATTACCTTTTCTAGAAAAGGGTAATTTGGTCATCTTGCCTTTTAAGCATGATTCGCATGTATCAAATGAACCGGGTTCAAATGATTCCAGAATTCCACATCGGTGTAATTCGGTCATGCGTTTCTTACTTACATGGCCAAGACGGCAATGCCAAGTGTAGGAGTCTATTCGATTATCTATTCGAGCATGTTTGTTGCTAACTTCGATATTGAAAACGTCACTGGATAAATCTAACGTGTAGATGTCATTGCACAAAGTTCCATTCCCATAAAGAACGTCATTTAAAGTTATGTAACAATAATTGTTACTAAAAGTTAAATGATAACCCTTTTCATTCAAACATGAAATAGATACAATGTTCTTTATTAACGAAGGAACAAAATAACAATTATCCAATTCTAAGACACGTCCAGTGGGGAGCTTTAGCAAATATGTTCCGATGGCAATAGCAGCAATCTTTGCTCCATTTCCAACTCGCAAATCCGCTTCTCCCTTGACGAGTCTTCTTCTATTCCTTAGCCCCTGTATGTCATTACATATATGTGAGCTACACCCAGTATCAAGTACCCAGGTATTAGAGGAAATAGAGTGACATTCAATAACGAAGATACCTGAAGAGGATGGGGCATCGGATGCCTTATTCTTCAAGGACTCAAGATAAACTTTGCAGTTTCTTCGCCAGTGACCCTCCTTGCCACAATGATGGCAAGTTCCTTTTGGTTTCTTTTCAGTCTTTTTGGCCTTTTTCTTCTTTCCTTTATTCTGTTCTTTGGCCTTCCTCTTAGAACCTTTCTTCGAGGAACCAACTAACAGTACCACCTTTTGATCCGGCTTTACAGAAGGCTCTACAGTCTTCAGCAGGTTGAGCAACTCGGGAATGGTGGTCTCTAGTTTGTTCATCCGATAGTTCATCACAAATTGTGAATAACTTTTGGGCAAACAATTCAGAATTAAGTCAATACTTAGTTCATGATCCATTGCAAAACCAACTGTGCTCAGTCGCTCAATGTACCCCAACATCTTTAACACAAACTGCGAGACAGAAGTGCCTTCCTGCATCTTAGTGGTGAAGAGGAGTCTGGAGACTTCGAACCTTTCGGATCTCGCCTGCACTTCAAACAACACATGAAGATGGAAGATGATGGTATAAGCATCCATATGCTCATGCTGCTTTTGCAGCTCAGGTATCATAGAGGCTAGCATGATGCAACTCGCAAGTTCAGAATCGGTCACATGTTTCTGATAGGCTGCTAGCTGGTCTGGAGTTGCACCTTCTGGAGGATGGTTAGGAAGTTGATCTTCAAGGACATAGGCAAGCTTCTCTGCCTTGAGGGCTATCCTCAGGTTTCGAAGCCAGTCCATGAAGTTCGGCCCAGTCAGTTTATTGGTGTCCAAAATGGAACGCAAGTTTAGAGAAGACATGATCGAGTGATTAACCTAGAAATACAAATTGAGCTTATGTGAGAAGAATGATAAAGAATGTATCAATATACATTAATTAAAAATCCTATTTATTTTTCAAATTGAATAACCCTTTTTATCAATTCGGGAGATTGTAGGAACATCTCCAAATAGGTTGATATCCAACCATAGATAAGAACCACCATGGTTGTGGCCATCAAGTTATTCTCAGCTATGAAGGTAGGTAATTATACCGATTACACATCACATATATGTAACTATCACTTTATGCTATCAACTAATTGAATGATTGCATAAATCATTGGGTTGTTAACTCATTAACAAGTATGTAACAATATACATAGCACCCAACTGTACCTCTCTTTACATCGACCTTGGCTGTGGCACAACAAATCGATGTTCCAAGCTTAAGGCTGACCCATTAATCAAGAAATAGTTTTAATATGGTTGGAGCTCATTCAACCGTTTAGTCAGGCTTGGATGTGTCCAACAACCAAAACTAAGGATTGATCTCTGACTCCTACTATATTATTCATAAACAAATTCCATGGTTTGAACATGTTGAGGTTCAAGCCGGGCATGGATGTGTCCATCAACCCAAACAAAAAACAAAACTCCGATTCTAACCATATTAATGGAAGGTGTTGGCCTTAATATTTTGTAAGGGGTTTTGGGTCTCATCCTTTCCTATTATTGCACATTCATGACATTATGTCATGACTAACGATTTCCTTAATAAAGTATGTATGTGACTTAATTTATCAAGTTTCATGAATTGAATTAGGAACTGGATTTCCTAATTCTAATTTCATACTTTATTAAAGGAATTGTTTTGGGAATCAATTTCCTAAATTGTCATAATCAATTTCGGAAATAATATGTTTTAAGACTTTGATTTCTCTAAATCAAATCTTATTAAATTAAGAGAGAGATTCCCTTAATTCAACCACATATTATTTTCATGAAAATCTCATTTAAGAAAACTCTATAGGAAACCATTTTCCTAATTAATTTTGGAGACAACAATATGTAAGAGCATCACCTCTTAAATCATATTTCATTCGTGGATATAATTAATTACAACAAATCGTTTTCTAAGGGTGGCTCCTCGAGGCTCAGATACCCAAAGAAAAGTAATTTGTCGTAAATCCAATTTGGTCCGCTTCGGAAGCGTAACCAAATCAAATATGACAATTTCATTTAAATTTGGAAAATTAAATTACAACAACTAACTTTAAATTGGACGGCTCCCCGAGGCTCAATCCAAAATAAAGAATTTTGTTGACAATTTAAAAACTAATTCAAATTTAATTGTCAATTAATTGTCCATAAATTTGTCTAGACTTTCTTGAAAGAAAGTGCCCAAAATTGCGAGATTTCATAATAGATTTTCAGAATATTTGTAAGTTTCTGGTACAAAGAAAACTTACATATTTCCAAAATTAGAAAATTTCTAAAATAGAAAAATTTCCAAAATTGGAAAGTTTCCAAAGATGGGAAGTTTTCACAATTATAATAAAATTTCAGAAACTAGAAAATTTCAAAAGTTTGCGAAATTTCATGAGGATTTCCAAACTTAGAAATTCCTAAATCTAAAATTTATTATAATTGGAAAGTTTCCATAATTGAAAATTTTTTTTCCAAAATTGAGATTATGACAAAGTTTTCCGCAAAACAATTATATGATTATGTCGAACACTAACCGGCTCTGATACCACTGTTGGGACCGGGTGCATGTTGACAAGGATACGGGTTCGTAAAATTTTAAATTTTTACGTGCAGCGGAAGAATTAGCATAAAATAATTTCTTAAATTATTTTAACCATGTATCTAGCATGCAACCTTATGATGTGTGGACATAATCATAAATTAAAACTTTATGGAAAAGTAAACTAATTTACTTTGTACCTCTCGTAACTCGAAGTAAGGGACGAGATCCAACCGTAGCGTCCCTTGGAAGCTCCGCCTCTATTCGCGTCCACGCCGAGTTCTCTTCGGGATGACTTCGCAAAGTCACGAGTTTTGTGCCGACGAGAACTACTAGATTCTCTAAAGGCACAACTAGAAGATCAAGAGAGAAGAAAGGAAACTAACCACCAAGTAACGGAATCAAAATTCCGGGAAGGAAGGAGTTGCGACCCGCTTCTTCTTCTTCTTCTTTGGCTCCTCCTTGGTTGTTGTTGCTCACGCCAACCCTTGAAGGGGAGATGGTGCGCCGGCCCTAATGGGAGCAAGGGGAGCCGACCCTAGGATGAACAAGGGGCGCCGGCCCTAAGGGGAAGAGAAAGGGAGAGAATAAGAGAGAGAGGGAGAGAGTTAATCTCTTGATTACTCTATTGATTGGAATTCAAGGCTTGCCTTTGGTTCCTTTATATAGTAACCTCTCCCTTGCCAAGTCTCCCTCTTAACAAAATTTTCATAAGAAATTTATCCTATAAATTCTCTTATGAATTATTCTGTTTAAGCCAAGTTTTATTATAACTAACTTTATAATAAAACAAATACTTCTCTCTTTTAATTATGGAATAAAATTTGTATAAAATTTTCTTATCATGGATAAATCAATTCATAATTGATTTTATAAATTAAAATTAAACCAATTCATGGTTCATTTTAATTTCCATAAAAAGAATAAATTTCTACAAATTTCTTTATAAATCTCTTTATATAAATTTCTTTATATATCAATTTATTTATCCATAATTTATAAAACAAATCGCGCTAGATTTATTTTATTAATTAAACCAATTAAATTGGTTTATCCCCCTTTTAATGGCCGGCCAAACCAAGAGAGTGTTGGTGCAAGTTGCATCAATGATGTTCCTCTTTAAGTGTTTTAATGTTTGACAATTCACTTAAGTCAGTGATACAATGAATAGACAAAGGGGAGCAAAAGTGAAGTAATCATAGCTGAAGAAAAGTCCTAGTTGATCTAGGCATCGAAACCCTAAGTCCCAGCGAAGGGCTGCTGGGCACCTAGCGAAGGGTTGCTAGGTATCGAAACCTTAAGACCTAGCGAAGGGCTGCTAGGCACCTAGCGAAGGGCTGCTAGGAATCGTAACCCTAAGACCTAGCGAAGGGCTGCTAGGCACCTAGTGAAGGACTACTAGGCATAGAAGACCTAGCGAAGGGCTGCTAGGCACCTAGCAAAGGGATGCTAGGCATAGAAAACCTAGCGAAGGATTGCTAGGCACCAGGCGAAGGACCGCTTGGTAACAAAGACCTAGCGAAGGGCTGCTAGGCACCTGGCGAAGGACTGCTAGGGTATGAAGTCTTGGTTCGAGGGACTAAGCAACTTAGCTGAGCGATGACTAAGGGCAGGAGTAGAGACGGGTCAGGGTTTGGGCGTCTCGAGGTCCGTAAGTATCGGAAGCTAAGCAAAAGTCCACCCGAAGGGCTGGGTGGCAACCGTCTCCTGAAAGGAGTAGGTGAAGGGCGAGTTCTCGGGGATAGGAACTCGTGCCGGTTCGACCTAGGGTTTTGTGCAAATCCGAAGTCCGAACCAAGTCCTTAAAGCTTAATATTATATGCATATATGCTTTGTGTTTGTGTATCTTGCAGGTAACAAGAACCGAAGACAAAGCAAGCCTCGCAGTGTTAATGCAGGGTGCTGCCCCAGTGTTGGGGGCACCCCCATGCAACCAGGGCGCCCCCAGCAAGGGGGGCGCCCCCAGGTAGTACTAAAGTGGCAGTTTTCGTAAAGCAGGGTGACAGGTGTCAACTGGGGTGCCCGGAGCGTCAGGGGCGCCCTGATTAGTAGCTGTTTTGCTGTTTCGAAGCCAGAACACAGGATAACCACTCACGGGGGCGCCCGGAGTATCCGGGGCGCCCTGGTCAAAGTTCTTATCACCTGCGGTGAGGTAGGCGCAAGGATAAGGTTTGACCGAGTCTTCCAGGGCGCCCCCAGCGTCCAGGGCGCCCCCAGGAGGCCTTTATAAGGGGTCTCTACCCCTCTGCTTCAGACACGACTTCCAAGTACTATTCTGATCATTCTGACCGACTGCAACGCACTAGAGACGAGGCTCTACGACCGGGAGGCTCCAGGAGGAAGTGCGCGGCACTTCGGAGGTCCAGATCGGCCGAGTTTTAGATTTTTATTGGTTTGCATTTTGTTAATTACCGCACTTAAATTTCATTATATTTTGATTATAATATCGCACTGTAAGTCGGGTTTCTCCTCCTCTGGAAATTCCGAAAAGGAGACCAACAGTGGACTCACGCCGAGTACATAGGCCTTGGACGTACTGACCCTGGGGGGTCAGGAACCAAGTAAATAATCCCGCTGTGTCCTTGTATTATTGTTTTATTCGTTCTGTTTGTTTTCCGCTGCTACTAACCCTGAACGAACTAAAAGTTTTCTACGAAGTTTCCGCGAATAATTTTCACGATCGATATTCACCCCCCCCCCCCCTCTATCGACGGCACCGGTCCTACAAGTGGTATCAGAGCCGAGCCGCTCTTCACCGGACTAACCGCCGACGGAGCAAAGATGCCAGGAGTTGAGGGGGAGCCCAGGGGTGAATCAGGTACATTTTTTTTAATGTCTAATTTTAAATTGCATATTATTTGTTTCACATGCAGGGAGAGAGGGCACTATAAAAATCAGTGCCCTACTCATAAAAATCGTTCATCACCGGCGGCAAAGGGGGCACCAGCGCCAGGAGTCCGGAGAGATAAAAGCCATATCAGATGCTTCAAGTGCGAAAAATTCGGACACTACAAAAACCAATGTCCGGCAAAGGTACGAAAAATTTATGTTCCAAAAACTTTACAAGTTTCTGCACTTTCATGTGATAAAATATTTCATTTTTCTGATAAAATAGATTTACTGCATAGGAAAATTAACTTTTTGCATGTTAAATTACAAAACGTGAATATGACCAAAATATTAGAAATTAATTGTTTAATTCAGAATATCAATTCAGAAATTAATAAAATTAACTCTGATAATTTTTCTGATGAAATTAATAATTTATCTGATGAAATTAATTCTGATAATTTTTCTGATGAAATTAATTCTAATAATTTATCTGATGAATTTAATTCTAATAATTTTTCTGATGAAATTAATTCTAATAATTTTTCTGATAAAATTAATTCTGATAATTTTTCTGATAAAATTAGTTCTGATAATTTTAATTTAGACAAAATTAATCCTAAAGATAATTCCGAATTCAAATTTGAAAATCCTAAGGATAAATCTGAATTCAAATTTGAATATCTTAAGGATAATTCAGAACTTAATTCTGAAAATCCCAAGATTAATTCAGAAATTAATTCTGAAAATCTTAAAGATTAATCTGAGGATAATTTTCTCCTAGATAATAATTTAATTATAGATAATACTAAAGATTATTACAAAACCTTAATTAGTGGCCCAAATTACTCCACCTACTATAAGGATATTGAAAATTTTAATCTTGAAGAGGATATAGAACTATCTAAGATAAAGGCCATAATTAATAAAAATTACAAAAATTCAAATAAATCAAAATTATTAGAAAAACTTGAAAAGAAAGATAAAAATGAAGAAGAAATTTTTGAAATAATGAAAATGATGAATTTGAACCCACAATTATTAACTAATCATTATAATTCGAATTAAATCCAAATTAAATTATAATTCAAATTAAATCTTAGTTAAATTCAAATTAAATCTTAATTAAATCTTAAATAAATTCAAATTAAATCTTAGTTAAATTCAAATTAAATCTTAATTAAATCTTAATTAAATTCAAATTAAATCTTAATTAAATCTTAATTAAATCCTAATTAAATTCGAATTAAATCTCAATTTAAATCTTAATTAAATCTTAGTTAAATCTTAACTTAATCCAAATCAAATTCAAATTAATTCAAATTAAATCCAAATTAAATCCAAATTAAATTCAAATTAATTCAAATCAAATCTTAATTTAATCCTAATTAAATCTTAATTAAATCTTAATTTAATACTAATTAAATCTTAATTAAATCCTAATTAAATTCGAATTAAATTTCAAATTAAATCTTAATTAAATCTTAAATTAAATCCTAATTAAATTCGAATTAAATCCTAATTTAATCCCAATTAAATTCGAATTAAATCCTAATTTAATCCTAATTAAATTCCAATTAAATCCTAATTAAATTCGAATTAAATCCTAATTAAATTAAATTAAATTAAATTAAATTAAATTCGAATTAAATCTTAATTAAATTCGAATTAAATCTTAATTTAATCCTAATTAAATATTAATTAAATTCAAATTAAATTAAATATTAATTAAATTTAAATTAAATTAAAAATTAATTAAATTCAAATTCAATTAAACTCAATTAAATTCAAAGTAATTCAATTAAATTAAATTAAATTCAAAGTAATTCAAATAATTCAATTAAATTCAAAGTAATTCAAATAATTCAATTAAATTCAAAGTAAATCAAATAATTCGATTAAATTCAAAGTAAAATTAAGTTGAATTCAAATTAAAACTTCACTTAAATTAACTTTATCAATTAATTTCTAATTAATTCAACCCCAATTAATTCGTAATTAACCTGAATCCAACTAAAATCTTAAATAACTTAAACTCAAACTAAAATAAAATTTTACCCAAAGTGTAACAATTAAAATTAATAATATTAAATATGTCAAAGTGGGTTGACATATTCGCAGGTTCACTCGACATGTATCAAATCGGGAATTTGATACATTTTAGAAACTTAAGTAAAATTATTTGACTTGGTTGATTCATGCATAATTGTCATGTCATGCATTTGCTATTTATTTTAAATATATGACATGTCATTCATATTTAAATTTTATACATAATTTAGAATGGCTATAGGAAAAAGAATAATTGAAACTTGATCAACCTAGTACTGGGTGGAGGTGAGATGATAGTACGTTAGGGAAGCCATCTTGGCGGAACTAGCCGAAGCTACTGATCCAAGACCCAAACTAGTTAGACCAGAATTTTTTCAAAAAGTGATTTTGAAAATGAAATTTCATTAAAAGGCTTGTCAAGGAAAGGGTGGATGATCCCATAAGGCTACGGCCAAAGAAGGCCTAGTGCCTCGCCAAGACCTGGAAGCAAATTTTTGAAATTCAAATTCAAGTTACTTCTTGTCAAATTCAAATCTAACACAAGCTTCAATTAAATCTTAGAATTGAAAAATAAATTAAAGAAAAATGATTCAAGCATCTCACAATACACTTATAAGGCAATCATGCTTGTTGTATTGATACATCTAAAATGGGTGAGATGTTAAGGACTAATAAATTGAAAAATGTTTTTCAAAATTATTTTTCAAAATCATTAGACTATTTTTCTAAAAATATATTTTCAATTTAGTGCTTCAACATAATAATGTTTTTATGGAATTCATGCTTGCTTGATTGAATATACATATTATATGTTTTTAAAAAATTATATCTTTTCAAAAATTGTTTGACTCACGAAATTAGACACAAGCCTCTTAGGACAATACTAAAGTTCCTTAAGGCACTTAGATAGAGTCAAACGATATCGGATACAAGGGGAGTAATTTTTATTTTTGGCTTTCGAAAACTTACTATTATTTGAAAACACTTTTCGAAAACTGAACTTTAAATCGTTATCACTTGTGTTTCTCGAAAAAGGTTTATGTGTCTTGTTTGATTTTGCTAAACCCTAAAGGCACAGAGGAAGGTCCACTTCATAATCTACAAGGACTCCTAGGATGTGTCAACTTTAGGGGGAGTATAAATCAAACTTCTGAAACAATTTTGTTTAATTAATTGTTTTGAAATTATTAAATAATTTCCTTAATTTGAATCAACCCTTAAGACTTAGAGGAAGAGTACTTGTGGTCAACAAGCTTCCCAGGACTAGTCAAGTTTAGGGGGAGATCAAATTAAAAGAATTATTGAATATTTCAAATGTTTTCATGAGCGGTATTTTCAAATCCTATTGAAAACATAAGTATTCTTTCAAAATAGTATCAACTTTCAAAAATTGTTATTATTTTCAAATATTCATCTGGTTTTTTTTCAATTTGAAATAATATCTTAAGTTTGGAAAATCTTCCAGGACACTTAGGAAAATGTCCTTGTAGTCAACAAGGTTTCCTATGATTGTGTCAGACTGAAAGATAAACCAAATCAAGTACTATCACTTTAAAATCTTTACATTTTTCAAAATTAACTTACATCCTATTATTCTGTAACTTATGAAATTTTTTATAATATTTACTTGGGTTGAAAACTTTCAGGACACTTAAGAAAATGTCCTTGTAGTCAACAAGGGTTCCCAGGATAGTGTCAGACTGGAAAATTAACCAAGTGAAGTCAAATATTATGTTTTTCAAAAGTACTTATGTCTTTCAAAGCCAAATATTCTTACAAAAGTACTATCATTTTTTTTCAAAATTCTATTAATATTTACTTAACTTTAAAAAAAATATTATGTTTCATAAAACACCTATTTTCGAAATACAGTTAGTACTTGCAAAATAGGTGTAACGACCCAACTTTTATCTACTAACTTAAGCTTTAAGTTACTACTACTTGGCTTCCCTTAACTTGCTCTAAATTTTTTTTTTTCTTCCTTCTCTTTTTTTTTCAAAAAAAAAACAAAACAACTTTCATTTTATTTGCTTTGCCAGGATTTGACCCCTAGACCTCTTAGTTGTAACACTAAAGCACTAACCAGCTGCTCTACACAGTTTCTCTTTAATGGTACCAGTCGACTGCTATTATACCAGTCGACTGGTGTCAGTCGACTGGTATATGGTCAGTCGACTGCCATATCGAACAGAAGGTTCTGTTCGATATGGCAGTCGACTGGTATCTGAGCCAGTCGACTGGCACGCCTGAAAACCTGCAATTTCAGAGCTGATAACCACTTTCAAACATCCACAAATCACATACTATCACTTCACATTAGAATATAACTTCAAATCTATATTCTACCCTAGTTTATTAAGCATATTAGCCACTCAAAACCAATACCACAACTTGAAATTGAAACTTTGCAGAGTTTAACAAAACTAACAAAACACTTGCATAAATATACTAAAGTTTGTACCAAACTTTGTCTCTAGGCATAGTTTAAACACACTGATCACTTTCTATGAACCCAAAACCATAACCAAATGTTTCTATAATACTTATTCCCAAAGATCTCTTCCACGGTTCCGCCGCCACTGAACACCAATGCAAGTCCTGTCGCCTCCCAACTTACACTTTCTCTTTTCCTTTATCTGCAATAGAAGGAAAATGTAACTAATAAGCACAATGCTTAGTAAGTAAATCCCTACTCACAAAATCATGATGTCAATACTAAACATGCTCATTTCAAAGAATGATTTAAAACTTTACTTACTTCAAAACTTACAACTAAACATGCTTACAACTTGAAACACTTTATCATGCTTGTTAATGTATCAATGTACACAACTAACCATGCTTACTACTTGAACTACTTTATCATGCTTGTTAATGTATCAATGTACACAACTAACCATACTTACTACTTGAACTACTTTATCATGCTTGCATTGTATCAAGGTACACATATAATAATTAAACATTTTCTCAAAAAGAAAGAAACTACTTGATCATACTTATATACTTGAAAATAGTAATCAACTTTCTCTTTAGGCCTTGACATTGTACCATGGTATCGGCGTACCAATTGCGCGCTTTTCTAATAGGTTGCGAGGTAGCTAGCCACCGCACCCTATTAGAACTTTACTTTCTAACTTTCGATGGGCCTTACATTTGCCCGGTACATGTCTCTTTCTCAAAGTAAAATACTTTTCTTACTTACCATACTTAAACTTATCACTTTACTTATTTTTGCATATATTTTCATGCTCAAAACCTTTACTTTTCTCACTTTAACATTCCATCGAGCACCTTGTGTGCTCCTTAACTCAAATTCACTTTTAGGTCTTTTCATAAGTATGAATACTCATCATGCTTGGCCTACATACATTCAATACAAACAAATTGAATTTCTAACATGATAAAACATGCAACTTTAATAGCTAAAACATAGAATAGCAAAACTCTCTTAACCATGCTTCTACTTTTCGAAAACTCGGGTTCTACAATGAGAATTTCGAAACGAAACTACTCCTATTGCAGGTGAGCGATTTACTTACATCGGTCTTGAAGAAAACTCACAAAAACAGGGAGAAAACTCCCTAACAAAATCTTTTCCCCTCCTTCTTGTGAAAAGCTTCCACCTTTAGCCCTAGGAAGCAATCCTAGGTCTTCTCTACTCAAGGGGGAAGGTGAAGAAGAAGGAGAAGAAGAAGAACCCTCGAATTCGCCTCCTCTCCTCGCCTCTCTTCCCTGTTCACGCGCCGACCACAACCCTAGCCTCCCCTTTCCAACGCGACTTAAGCGGCTTAATATACCTCTTAATGAAAAGGCTTAACTACACTACAACATTATTTCTCTCCTCTCTTTTCTGTGCTTGATACCCTAGCCCAGCTGGTTCGTTGGCTTCCCTTGCTCCCTGTGGTCGCGGGTTCAATCCCCCAGCTGCCCCTTTAATTGGTTTTTTTCCATTTTTTTTTTCCTTTTTCTTTTTCTTTTTCCAAAAATACCAAACGGACTCGAAAAATTCCATAAAAATATTCTAAAAATTCCTAAAAATATCTAGAATATTTCTAAACCATTTTTAAATAATTCTAAGGACTTTAAGAACTAAAAATGGAAATTTTGGGGCGTTACAATCCTCCCTACCTTATAAAAAGTTCGTCCTCGAACTTAGAACAGCTCTGGATACCTTTGCCTCATGCTCTCTTCTGATTCCCAAGTTGCCTCTTCATACTTCTGATTCAGCCATAAAACTTTCACTAGTGGTACCACTTTGTTCCTCAGCTTCTTATCTGCTCGATCTATTATCTGAATAGGTCGACTCTCATAACTGAGATCTTCTTGCACTTGTACCATCTGTGGCTCAATCACTTGGTTGGCATCTGGGATATGCTTCTTTAGCATTGAGACATGAAACACATTGTGTATTGCTGACATTTCTGAGGGTAGCTCCAACTCATAAGCTACTTTACCAACTCTCTTTATCACTGGGTAAGGTCCTACGTATCGAGGACTTAGCTTGCCTTTCTTACCAAATCTCATCACCCCCTTCATAGGTGCTACTTTGAGGAAAACTGTATCCCCAACTTCAAACTCTAACGGCCTACGACGTACATCTGCATAACTCTTCTGCCTACTCTGAGCAGTCTCTATCCTCTGGCGGATGCTCCTGATTGCTTCTGTGGTATCCTCTATAAGATCAGTCTGAGATCCCATTTCTTTCTTCTCACTACCTTCATACCAACAGAGGGGAGATCTGCACTTCCTACCATAAAGAGCTTCATAGGGTGCCATACCAATAGTGGCTTGGTAACTGTTGTTGTAGGCAAACTCAGCTAAACATAAATACTTGCACCAACTGCCCTTGAAGTCCAAAGCACAAGCTCTGAGCATATCTTCTAGTACCTGATTCACTCTCTCTGTCTGTCCATCGGTCTGGGGATGGAATGCTGTGCTGAATTTCAGTTTGGTGCCTAACGCTGTCTGTACACACTCCCAAAAGTGTGATGTGAAACGACCATCCCTATCAGAGATAATGGTCTTCGGGACTCCGTGTAGTCGGATCACTTCCTGCACATATAATTGGGCTAACTTCTCAATTGAGTAAGACACTCTGATTGCCAAAAAGTGGGCAGACTTGGTCAATCTGTCTACTATCACCCAAATAGCATCATAGCCATTAGTTGTCTTTGGTAGACCAACTATGAAATCCATGGCTATGTCTTCCCATTTCCACTCTGGAATCTGAATGGGCTGTAGGACACCTCCTGGTCTCTGGTGTTCTGCTTTAACTCTCTGACATGTCAGGCAGGTGCTGACATACTTAGCTATGTCTCTCTTCATCCCTGACCACCAAAATCTTCTTTTCAAATCCTGATACATCTTAGTGGAACCAGGATGCATTGAGTAGGGAGTTCCATGGGCTTCTTCAAGAATCTTCTTTCTTAGCTCTTCATGATTGGGGACACATAAACGGTCACCATAGTAGAGTATCCCACTGTCAGATACTCTAAACTCTTTACTCTCTTCTTCTTGCACCTCTTGCTTGATCCTTTGGATATCAGAATCCTCAGCTTGCTCTTTCTGTATCTCTTCAAGCAAAGTTAACTCTAGTGTCAATAGGGCTAGCTGTCCATCAATAATCTCCACTCCATAATCTACTATCTCCTTCTGTAATGGTGGTGCCAATGATGATAAGGACATCAAAGTGGCACAAGTCTTTCTACTCAGTGCATCTGCTACTCTATTTGCCTTACCAGGGTGGTAAAGAATCTCACAGTCATAGTCCTTCACTAACTCAAGCCACCTTCGCTGTCTCATATTGAGGTCTTTCTGAGTGAAGAAATATTTCAGACTCTGGTGATCTGTATAAATCTTACACTGCACTCCATACAAGTAATGCCTCCATATCTTTAGAGCAAAGACTACAGCTGCCAACTCCAGATCATGAGTGGGGTAATTCTTTTCATAGTCCTTGAGTTGCCTGGAAGCATAAGCTATGACTTTGCCTTCTTGCATAAGGACTGCTCCTAGTCCTAGCTTTGATGCATCACTGTATATATCAAAGCTCTTATCACCTTCGGGTACTGTAAGGATAGGAGCGCTTGTTAGTCTCTTCTTCAACTCAAGAAAACTCTGCTCACAGTCTTCAGTCCACTCATACTTCTTATTCTTTCTGGTAAGGGATGTAAGTGGTGAAGCTATCTTTGAAAAGTCCTCCACAAACCTTCTGTAGTACCCTGCCAAACCCAGAAAACTTCTGATCTCACTAGCATTCTTTGGTTGACTCCAGTTACTAACTGCTTCAATCTTGGCTGGGTCTACATANCACCCAGCGACGATCTCACGCAAGAACTCTTTCTCTGTGTCTTCTCGCTGTTGGACTCAAAGTCTCTTATTCCTTCCTCAAAGTGCTCAAGCAAGGGTTGGTTGCTTCAAAGATCATAGTAGCTTTCTCAAGAGTGGATGATCAGCCAAGAGCACAAGCACGCAGCAAGAAGTCGCATCACAAAACCAAGGCAGCCCAGAACTTCTTCTTGCTCTGCTCCACACCGCTCCTTTTGTTTCCCTCTTGAGCGTCAGGTAACACCATCTCAATGCAGCCTCCAACTTCTCCCCTGCAACTACCAGCCACCACTGAGCTCTTCTGGACTCCCTGAGATTCCCTCAGACCAGCCCCAGTCAGCAGCTCCAGCCAGCGCCAGCGTCCGTTGCAACCTGAGATGGAAAACAGACAAACCTGCTCCAAGGAAAGACCTCCATTGACTCTCATTGAGTGTTTGAATCCTTCTCTGTCACCTGCAGCTTAATCAGAGTGTTAGTACAGTATATCAAGAAGAAAATCGTGTATCAGATGTTAAGCGCAGAGAATCAGATACGTTCAGATGCGATCAGAGCGTCTGACAATGCATTTTGAATTAAAGTGATCGGTCACCGGACCGATCCAGGGCTTGTGGGTCGGTCACTAGACCGATCCACCACTTTGCTGGGACTCCCAACTCTCACGGTGACACAAGCCTGATAGGTCACCAGACTGATCAGAGTGAAGCCTGATCGGTCACCAGACCGATTAGGTAGCTCCCTATCCGATCAGGCTCAAGCCTGATCGGTCCACGTCTGAGTGAACAGTAACTGCGGAAATCAAATCCTAAGTCATGGATCGGTCACCAGACCGTTCAAGGGTTGATCAGCGGGGGAACTTAACTCACTGAGTGCTTCCTGATCGGTCACCAGACCGATCAGAAGACCGATCAGGAAGCAAGGCAGTGAGGAAGCTGCCTGCTCCCTGATCGGTCACCGGACCGATCAGGAGCCAAGCAACAAGGCAACGGTCTACTCCCTGATCGGTCACCGGACCGATCAGGAGTCACACAGTAGGTTCCCAACCTCACTGTGTGCTCCCCGATCGGTCACCAGACCTATCAGCCATTGCTGGATCGGTCACCGGACCGATCCACGAAGGAGCAGCGTGCCAACTTCCCTGATCGGTCACCAAACCGATCCAGGGACTCAAACCTAGCCCTCCAAGCTAGGGTTTCATCCAACCTAGCCTTCCAAGCTAGGACTTTATTACCTAACCCTCCAAGTTGGGAATTTTCACCTAACCCTCCAAGTTAGGATTTTTCACCTAGCCCTCCAAATTAGGACTTTTCACTCAACTCTTCCGAATTAGGATTTTTCCAAACCTAGCCCTCCAAGCTAGGACCTGACCCTCCAAGCCAGGACTTTTTCACCTAACCCTCCAAGTTGGGAATTTTCACCTAACCCTCCAAGTTAGGACTTTTCACCTAGCCCTCCAAGCTAGGAATTTTCACCCAACCCTTCCGAATTAGAACTTTTCAACACCTAGCCTTCCAAGCTAGGATTTTCCACACCTAACCCTCCAGGTTAGAATTTTCCAATACCTAGCCCTCCAAGCTAGGATTTTCCATACCATGCCTAATCCCCGATCAGGAGTTAACCATAATCATAATCATCGACCTAAACTAAAATCGATGTCAACACCAAAATAACAATCAGGGTCAGACTGCATCAACAGAATGAGTGAGATGTTAAGGACTAAGAAATTGATGAGCATGGTTCAAAACTATTTTCAAAATTGTTAGAATATGTTTCTAAAAATATATTTTCAAAATAGAACTTCAACATAATAATGTTTATATGAAATTCATGCTTATCTGATTGAATATATATGATATGTTTTCAAAAATTATATCATTTTCAAAATTTGTTTGACTCACGCAATTAGACACAAGCCTCTTAGGACAACACTAAAGTTCCTTAAGGCACTTAGATAGAGTCAAACGATGTCGGGTATAGGGGGAGTGTTTTCACTCTTTTAAAATTTATTCTATGATTTGAAAAGACTTTTCGAAAATTGCGCCTCAATTTCTATCACATATGTTTTCAAAAAGCCTTATACTTTAAAAATTATCGTCTTTCCAAATTGTGGTTTCAAAATTTATATACCTGAAAATTATCATTTGATTTTGATAAACCCTAAAGACACAGAGAAAGGTCCAATTAATGATCTACAAGGGCTCCAAGGATGTGTCGAATTTAGGGGGAGTCTAAATCAAAAGAAAATTCTCTAACAAGTATTTTTCAATTTTTTTGAAATAATTCATTTGGTCTAAATCAAACCCTAAAGTCTCAGAGGAAGAGTACTTGTGGTCAACAAGCTTCCTAGGACTGGGTCAGGTTTAGTGGGAGGTTAAACTAAAAGAATTATTAAACATTTTAAAGAATATGTTTTCGTGCACTATATTTTCAAAATCTTGTTGAAAACATAAATAGTCATTCTTTCAAAATATACTTTCATATATTTTCAAAGTACTATCATTGTTGTTTTTATTCTGTTCAGAAAAAGTATTTTCTTGAGTTTGGAAAATTTTCTAGGACACTTAGGAAAATGTCCTTGTAGTCAACAAGGTTTCCTAGGATTGTGTCAGACTGGAAGATAGACCAAGTCAAGTAAAATATTATGTTTTCAAAATGCATAATATCCTTTCAAAAAAGGTATTTATATCTTTCAAAGCCTAATACTTTTCAAAAAGGTACTTATATTTTTCAAAGTCTAACACTTTTCAAACTGTACTTATATTTTCCAAAATTATAGATTTTTTTTCAAAAGTTGCACAATCTCTTTCAAAGTTACTTATGGTTTTCAAAAATGTACATTTTTCAAAATACTTGCATTTTTCAAAAGCTCATAACAATTTTCAAAGTACTTGTACTTTTCAAAGCAGTTAATATTCTTTCAAAAGTTATGTAAAATTACTGTATTTTCAAAAAATGCACTAGTTGGAAAATTGTTCTTTCAGTACATTTTTTTAAAATTCTTCTAAAGAAATAGTGTTTAAGTGAAAAGGTTTCAAAATACTCAAGTACTTAATTTTATGCTACGCTTTCAAAAATTACACTAAGTATTTTTCAAAAAGAATCAAAGGTTTCCATTGTTGGTGCATATATTTTTTGGTTTTTTTTATGTATGACAAAGGGGGAGAGAAGCGCTTAAGTTAGAAATTTTTATTTTTTTTCCTAGAAGATCAAAAATATATTTTCAAAACTGATATCATTTTTTGTTTTTTTTATCCCAAGAATAGTAAGTTAGTCCCTTCAGCCAATCTAACTTAAGATATTGTCAAACATCAAAAAGGGGGAGATTATTGGTACAAGGTGCATCAATGATGTTCTCCTTTAAGTGTTTTAATGTTTGACAATAGACTTAAGTCAGTGATACATTGAACAGACAAAGGGAAGCAAAGGAAAAGTAACCTAAGTGGAAGAAAAGTCCTAGTTAACCTAGGCATCGAAACCCTAAGACCCAGCGAAGGGCTGCTGGGCACCTAGCGAAGGCCTGCTAGGCATCGAAACCCTAAGACCTGGCGAAGGGTTACTGGGCACCTAGCGAAGGGCTGCTAGGCATCGAAACCTTAAGACCTAGCGAAGGCTGCTAGGCACCTGGCGAAGGGCTGCTAGGCATCGAAGACCTAGCGAAGGGCTGCTAGGCACTTGGCAAAGGACTTCTAGGCATTGAAGACTTGCCAAAGGGCTGCTAGGCACTTGGCGAAGGACGGCTGGGCAAAAGTCCACCCGAAGGACTGGATGGCAACCATCTCCTGAAAGGAGTAGGTGAAAGGCGCATTGTCGGGGGTGGGAACTTGCGTCGATTCGACCTAGGGTTTCGTGCAAATCCGAAGTCCGAACCAAGTCTTTAAGGCTAATATTGTATGTATATGTGCTTTGTGTATCTTGCAGGTACCAAGATTGGAAGACAAAGCACAAAAAACTGGGCTGGAGACTTTGAAGCCAGGCGCCCCGATCAGTGGGGGTGACCCAAGCATCCAGGCCACCCACAGTCAAAAGGAAAAATCAGTGTTTCATGAGATAAGCAGAATAGGCTTCAAGCAAGGCACCCGGAAGGTCCGGGGCGCCCAAGTTGAAACCTGTATTTGTTGTTTCGAGTTCGAAACACAGATAAGCCTTCACGAGGGCACCCAGAAGGTTCAGGGCGCCCTGGTCAAAGGTTTTATCAGCTGCGGTGAGGTCGGCGTAGGGATAAGGTTTGACCGAGTTTATAGGGGCACCCCCGAAGTCCAATGCGCCCCCAGAAGCACTATATAAGGGGCTTCGACCCCTCTGCTTCAGACACAACTGCTGAAAGCGATTCTAAGCATTCTGACTGACGAGAACGGTCTAAAGACGAGACTCTATGACCGGGAGGCTCTAGGAGGAAGTGCGCGGCACTTCGGAGGTCCAGATCGGCCGAGTTTCAGATTCTTGTTCAGTTTGCTTTTATTTGTTCCGTACTTAAGTTTCAATATTGTTGCTTGTAACTCTACACTGTAAGACGGGTTTTCTCCGCCTCCGAAAATTCCGAAAAGGAGACCAATAGTGGACTCACGCCGAGTACATAGGCCTTGGACGTACTGACCCTGGGGGGTAGGGAACCAAGTAAATAAATCCCGCTGTGTCCGTGTGTATTGTTTTTCTTTTTCTGTTTTACTTTTTCGTTGTGCTACTAACTCTGATCTTAGAACGTTCGAAAGATTTACGAAGTTTACCGAAAGATTTTCACGGTCGATATTCACCCCCCCTCGTCTATCGACGGCACCGATCCTACAGTATTGCTAGATGCCGCTCATTACTTATGTGTCTAAAGCGCACAAGAACCTATTGGGTCACACACTAAGGACATGATGCTTTGGGAGATTTGATCGGGAGCCCGAGTTGGGAACTCGGGAGATCTGATCGGGAGCTCGAGTTGGGAACTCGGGAGACTAGGTTGGGAGCTCGAGTTGGGAACTCGGGTGACTCGAGTTAGGAGCTCGGGAAACTTGGTCGGGAGCTCGGCAGACTGGGTCGAGAGCTCGGCAGACTGGGCCGGGAGCTCGACACTCAGCAGACTGGGTCGGGAGCTTAGCAGACTAGGTCAGGAGCTCGGCGACTTGGTCGGGAGCTCGGGGACTTGCTCGGGAGACTTGGTCGGGAGACCTGGTCGGAAGCCCGAGAGGTCCGGTCGGAATTGCAGGGGAAATTCATTAAAGTGTTTAATGAAGGAAAGAGAAAAAGTCTCTCTTCATTGGATGAAGAGAAGGTGAAGAGTCACATGAAAAGATGTGCCCTTTATTGACTTTAATGAAGGGAAGCCAAAGAGACAAAAGACTCTTCATATTCATGGGATGAGTATAAAATGAGGGTCTAGTCATTTTGAATAATAAGTATGTGAGCTTTCCCTTCTTCCCTTCCTCTCTTCTTCCTCTTCTCCCTCTTGGCCGAAACCCCTTTTGGGGTTCTTGGTGGTTTTGTGAACTACCTCAAGTTGCTAGCACAACTAAGGTAGTGCTTTCCGAAGTTGAGAGATCGTGTCCGTGTGGATACGCATAGAGGCACGGACGCTTGAACGTGCAAGAGATCCAGTGCACTTGGACGAGCGGGATAACATAAGGGCATACTCCAAAGGTATACACTATAGATAGATCTATTAGATAGATGAACTTCGTACGAGTTTTCTTTCATATGGATCGCTCGAGGGATATTGTTTCTGCTGCGTTTTGTGTTTTTGGTGCCGGGAGATCCCAACATCCGTCACCCGGCTTCACTCAGCGGGACCCGACTTCACTTACCAGGGTTTCGTTCACCTAGCTTCACTCACTAGGATTTCCTTCTCCTAGCTTCACTCACCAGGACCCGACTTCACTCACCTGGATTCGTGCACAGTCCCCGACCAGAACTTAAGCTGAACTTATCTTACTCACCTAAACTTAAATCAGTGTCAACACCAAAACAACAATCAGGTCAGACTGCATCAACAATAAAATGTAATATTTCATGGATAAATTATTCAATGAAAAAAGTTATTTTGTTACCTCTCTTCCTCTCTTTGTTTTTATTCTTTTTACAATCTCCACTCCAACCCGACGCCTTTCTCAGACCCAAAGACTTAAATACCGAAACAACCTCGCACATGGGTCAATGTGACATAAATATGATGCGACATAAAATATGAGACATTCCCTATAAAATGCCCTACTTTCGCATGTGGTGGACTCATTCGACAGAGACACATTTATTCAAGGGGAGAGGCTGAGAATACTGATTAATTCTTGCATCTTTATTACTCTTATTTGTTATTTATCTTTTTTATATGTTGTTTTTATTGAAAACTAACTTGAGTATCGGAGTGTAAGACCTGAACATCCCTGGTCTCTTTGTTGGTTCTTTCGATCACGGAGATAGCTCATCGATAGCTTAGATGACCTCCCTTTCTTCTCTCCTAGTCATGATAGCCAGTTCATCGATAATCCGTCGTCATCATTTACTGAACGGATCAATTACAATCACACCTCATCCAAGATCAGTAGAAAATTATTAAGTTTTATTAGACATGATGATTACAGATTTGATGATGAGCAAAGTTGAACATTAATAGAAGAATAGAATAAGGATCTCTTATCCTAGTAGATATAAGGAAAACAAAATACGACTTTTTACCAAAAGGCGTATCTAAGAATTGATATTTACCAAAAGGCGTACCATGGTTTCATTTTCACCAAAGGGCGCACTCATTTTAATGAACTTCCTCTTATACCCCTCTCGCTAACACTGCCTTTCTCTTTCTCTCTCTCAGTAACAAATTTCGAAACGTCTACACATGCTTTTTCAGACTTTTTATTTTAAAATAATATATTATAGAATTGGCGCTAAAAAATGTAAGGTAAAAATCGAAAAAATAATCCAACGTGATTTAAAAATATAAGTAGATGATTTTTATATTTGATTAATATAAATAAATATATTAAATAATATTTAATAAACATATTAAATAATATTTAATAAATATATGAATATATAAAAAATTATGAATTCTTTTGATTCGGGCAGCGTGGGCTTGAAATTTTTTATTTCAGGCCCACATTGGGCCTGAAATCTTTTGATTCAGGGCCGACATGGACTCAATTTTTTTTTATTTTAAAAATATATTAATATATAAAAAAATCTATCAAAACACGTAATTTCAGATTAAAACGCAGGGTCTGAAGTCACGCTATGAGAGTCAGAACACAGATGTGTTCAGACCCTCCAGGACAAAGGAGGGCCTGAACACATCTTGGATAAATGTAAGTAAATTAAATAAAAATATCAATAGTTCTAGTTAGAGTTGAGCTAGGAGATGATATTTTTGGTGTCCAAACTTCAAATGATTATAAATTATGTTGCAATAAGATATTTTTATGTCTATCAGTGGATTTTCACCAAAACCCACTGATGGACCTAAGATATTTGGATTTCTCAAAATCCAATATCAATAGTTAGAGTTGAGCTAGGAGATGGTATTTTTGGTGTCCAAGCTTCTAATGATTATAAATTATATTGCAATAGGAGATTTTTATATTTATCAGTGGGTTTTCACTAAAACCCACTGATGGACCTAAGATATTTGAATTTCTCAAAATCCAATATCAATAGTTAGAGTTGAGCTAGGAGATGATATTTTTGGTGTCCAAACTTCTAATGATTATAAATTATGTTGCAATAGGAGTTTTTTAGGATGAATCAGTGGGTTTCGGTGAAAACTCACTAACGGACCTAGGATATTTGGATTTCTCCATACTTGATATCTCTATTTAGAATTTACTTAGGAGATGTTATTTCTGATGTGCAAACTTAGTACCAATAATTTTTAGTTATGTTCTCTAACCGTATCAGTTGACACACAAAGATATATAAATATGACTGCATCTTGGGCACAGTTAAAAGAAACATCTCTTTCAACATAATTTCAAAAATATAAAGAGATATTTTTTATATTTGATTAATCTGAATTAATATAATAAATAATATTTAATAAATATATTAATATATAAAAAACCTATCAAAACACATAATTTCATATTCAAACGCAGGGTCTGAAGTCAGCCTAGGAGGGTCTGAAGTTAAATAACTTCAGACCCTATCAATAATTAATTTAATAAATAATGATTAAATATAAAAAAATATTTTTAAAATAAAAGAATTTTCAGTGTCCTTAGGTCTAAAGCCAACTAATTTCAGGCCCACGCTGGGCCTAAAGTCAGATGACTTCAGGCCCTCGACTTCAGGCCCTCCGTCAGTGAGTTTTTTAAATATAAAAAAATTATTAAAAAAATTTTATAAAAAAAGTATAATACATAATTATATAAGAATAACATATTATTATAAAGATGATTATTAACAGTTTGAATAATAGTTTTTAAATAATTAACTTGTTCAGACATGTATTTTGCTGATCAATTAGTTCTCTCAGTTTGATTTATCAGGCTTTGTGTTCATATTGTACTTTTTTTTTCAAAATGACACGTAAACTGTTAATAATTTTCTTTATAATAATATTTTATTATTATGTAATTATGTATCATACCTTTTTTATAAATTTTTTTTTATAATTTTTTATATTTATAACTCACTGATGGAGGACATGAAGTCGGATGACTTCAGACCCTCCTTGAGCCTGAAGTCATCTGACTTCAGGCCCAGCGTGGGCCTGAAGTCAAATGACTTCAGGCCTAAGGACACTGAAAATTCTTTTATTTTAAAAATATTTTTTTATATTTAATTATTATTTATTAAATTAATTATTTATAGGGTCTGAAATAATTATTTGACTTCAGGCTCTCTTAGGATGACTTCAGACCCTGCGTTTGAATATGAAATTATGTGTTTTGATAGGTTTTTTATATATTAATATATTTATTAAATATTATTTATTATATTAATTTAGATTAATCAAATATAAAAAAATATCTCGTTATATTTTTGAAATTATGTTGAAAGAGATGTTTCTTTTAACTGTGCCCAGATACAATCATATTTATATATCTTTGTGTGCCAACTGATACCTTTAAAGAACATAACTGAAAATTATTGGTACTAAGTTTGCACATCTGAAATAACATCTCCTAAGTAAATTCTAAATAGAGATATCAAGTATGGAGAAATCCAAGTATCTTAGGTCTATCAGTGAGTTTTCACCGAAACCCACTGATTTATCTTAGAAAACTCCTATTGCAACATAATTTATAATCATTAGAAGTTTGGACACCAAAAATATCATCTCCTAGCTCAACTTTAACTAGAACTATTGATATTTTTATTTAATTTATTTACATTTATCCAAGATGTGTTCAGGCCCTCCTTGGGCCTGGAGGGCCTGAACACATCTGTGTTCTGGCCCTCATAGCGTGACTTTAAACCTTGCGTTTTAATATAAAATTACGTATTTTGATAGTTTTTTATATATTAATATATTTTTAAAATAGAAAAAAAAATTGAGTCCACGTCGGACCTGAATCTTTTGATTTAGGTTCACACTGCCTGAATCAAAAGAATTCAAAATTTTTTTATATATTAATATATTTGTTAAATATTATTTAATATATTTATTTATATTAATCAAATATAAAAATTATTTATTTATATTTTTAAATCACGTTAGATTATTTTTTCGATTTTTATAAAATATTTTTTAGCGCCGATTCTATAATATATTATTTTAAAATAAAAAATCTGAAAAAGCATATGCATACGTATCAAAATTTGTCACTGAGAGAAAAAGAGAAAAACAGTGTTAGCGAGAGGGGTATAAGAGAAAATTCATTAAAATAAATACGTCCGTGAAAATGAAATCATGGTATGCCTTTTGGTAAGAGTAATGATAGGGAGAGTGAAAATGGGAGAGTGAAAACCATTGTGAATGATGTGGCATGACGTAACACTTTACATGCACACGTCCGATTATCGCTTGGACACTATCGTCGACCGTCGCCCCGAATCAAACTATATCCTGGGGGGTACGGTGAACCCGTCGAAAATCGTGCATGTAAGATAACATATCATTCACTATAATTTTTACTTTTTTATTTTTACTTTCTGAATCATTATTCTTTTGATAAATATTAATTTTTAAGTACGTACTTTAATAAAAAGCCGAATAAAATAACAAAAATGAGAAATTAAAGTCATACATATTGTAACCTCGGACTTGTCTCTACGCAAATTCGAAAAAACACCAATGAGCTTCGGTAACTTCTCATCATGACGCCACAATCCGTCGCAAAACAAAACAAAACAAAACAAAATAGAGGTGATCAGAAATAATTTGATAAAGTCGAATTAATCAACTCATAGAATTTAATAATTTGGTACCGTCAATTTAGTTTTTATTTTTCTTAAATTTTATTTGATTTTGATTTTAAATTTTATAATTCGATTAAAGTGAATAAATTGAATAAAAATATAATTATTTTAAATAATTTTTTATTAAAAACAAAATAAAATTTTAAAATTTAGATTAATTCAATAAAAATTGAATTAATTGATCGGATTAGTAGATTTGAGATTCCATTGATTTAATTTTCTTGTAATTTATTTGATTCGATCCCTTTAAATTCTAAGGATACGTTTAGTAAGAAATAATCAACCTTATAATATAATCAGAATTACATTATAAGATTAATTAATTTATTTAATATAAATTTAAAATTGTAATGTAATATAATCTTTATTATAAAAATTAATAAAAATATTAAATCTGAATTACAAAATTAATAATATATAATCTGTATTATATTACAAATTTAATTATATTATAAATTATATTATATTATTCTTAATCAAAGACCGTCTAAAGCCAAAGTAACGAGGTACGAAGCGCCTTTGATCCCAAAGAATCGCTTGCTAAAGGATACGCGGACGTGGCGACACGGTAGCGAAGTGCCCACCTTGGCCATCGTACATTCGTTGTGTCACGCCCCCAGAGGCACATGCTAGCTCGAAAATCGAGCAACACCTCCTCTGTACGACGGACAATCTGAAACCTTTATACATACACACACCTCAATCATATCAATATATAGCTCAGCCACACTCGGCTGACATTCATACATCCACAACCACGCAGTTAAGTAAAATAACTGACATATGATAAACATAATACATAAATCTCTATAACTAAGCGCAACAAACCGAAATTCAACGGAAATAAATAAATACATGTCCAACGAAAAGTCAAATATCATCCGAAACGATAATAAAATCAAAAACGACGATAATACTATAAAACGACTACGAGTGTATGAAAACCAATAAATCTAATACTCAAACTGAGAGCCTGGCAGCTGGATCATCTCCTGGTGGCACGAGACATAGCTATCAACTACCTGCAACAAAAGGAAAACGAGGGGTGGTGAGTTCCGGGTGGAACTCTGCGGGTATAAGAACAGATAAATGCATGGTATATAAAAGGGTAAAACAAGCACAAAGAAAGCAAAAGGTATACAGTCTCCGGAAATAAGAACATAAACAAAATACATCTATACAAATAAAACATACCTGAAACCATGTAACATGTAGGGGCAAGATCAGAAATCCCTCTACTACCTCAATAAACTGCTAATACTGCTGAACAGATCCACATCATATAATAAATGCAAATCCTATCCGTATATACATGTCAATCAAATGCAACAATCATAGCTCAATCAAATGCAACAAACACAAGCAAATGTAAATGCATAATATGCACATGATGTCATGACCTGCACTGTACACACACCAACCACCATTAGGTTGAGTGGACAAGATACAAGTGCCAAAACTTGGGGCTATGCAAATACACCACGACAACCGTGACCCTGATATAGTGGCTTAAAATCCCAAAATACCTGTGGGAACTCCAAATATCTGGGGAGTATCAACTGTTTGCACACAACTCCGACTAAGCGTGACACAACGGGAAAATATACCCGACGACACGTCTCAACCACAAGGGAGTCAGTAGTCGTCGGTCTGAATATAATGCATGATCCATGTCACTAATAGACACAACCTCAATCAAACCAAAACTTTGAAATTCATACGATATGAAAACACAAATAACACCAAAGTAAGCATATGAAAAATACCATCAACACTAAGGTAAATAAACATGCACTAATTTACTAGGTAAGGTTATCTAATGTCAACCAAACCCTAAATATGTCAAATGATAGTTCTACAGTACAAGCGTACACGCGGTACTCTTTAGATCAGAATCCAAGAGATGAGACTGTATAACTGAACAATTTGAATTTCTACTCAAAGGTCAAGCATGAATAAGTATCAAGCAGGAAAACAAGGCAAATATATTTAAGATAAAGCAAACCTACTCAGGAAGTAAAATGATCATGCATTTAAGGTAAACGAAACTACAAGAATCAAGGAAGAAGTACCCGCCTTTGATGTAGACTGTTCCGAAATAGATCTCCCGTCAAACCTCGTACTAAATCAACGTCCTGTATAAACATGCATAATTTAACTAATCATATATGATATATCCAATAAGTAGCTAAATCAAATCCCAAACTAATTAAGTTGCATCTCTTAATCATTTAAATTATTAGTTAATCCCAATTAATCATCCCTACTAATTAACTATTCAATCCTGTATTCCATTAACTAACCGGTCTTTAGTTAATGCACTGGGATCTCACTAATCCAATTCTATCCTATCCAAAAACTCCATTCACATCATGCATTCGATCACAATCAAATCCAAACTTACTGCCCCCAAATCCCATAGCTCACGGTAGCATTACAAGTCCAAGGGTAACAAGCTGCACACTAAATCCAACTCTCAAACAGAGCAAACAAAGTTTATTTTCCAAATCTAATCTCTATCTACAACAATTAAAAGTAAACCTTCATCGTCAAAATTCCCAAAATCGATTGCTATGAAGACGATTCAAGAGTTCCCTCCAAATCAAAAAATTCCGTTCTAAAACCAAACAAAACCGATCATCTTACCTAAGTGATGGTCGACGAAGACGACCTCGCGGGGAGGGAAAATTGCAAAGAGGCTTGCGGGTGGGAGATTGCGGCGTGTGTGATACCGTCGCTCCGGTTGTCGTGAGTAAGGGCACCCAAACTCTGGCGTGTTGGACGACCGGAAAGAAAACCAATGAAAAGAGCTCGCTACAAGGGCTGGCTCGGCCGACGACGGATCTTGGTGTCGACGATCGACACACGGAGAGATGGCGTCACTGGCTCTCACTCGTGGTCGGAGAAGAGGGGCGGCGTTCGACAGGCTACTGCGTCGGGCGAGAGGGAAAAGTCGGCGAGGCTAGGGCACGAGAAAATAAAATACTCGGCAAAGGCTTAATGGCTTTTATATATATATATATATATATAGAGCAAAATCGATCAGGGTAGGCCCTGACCGATCACGCCTCTCTGGTCTGCATTGGCGGTCCGCACTGGCGGTCCACACATCACGTCCGCAACAGAGCAAAACCGTATATATATAAATATAAATGATAATTCCGAAAATAAATTTTTTCCTTAAATAATTCATAACTAACTAATTTGGCACTCAATTAATCCCATAATTATTTTCAAAAACTCCAATAAATTATTCTAAATTTTTTACATGATTAATTCCAAATCTTTATTTTCTATTTATATTAATTATATATAAATTTATATATATAACTATATATATTTATTTATATACTTCTTTTATTTTTATTATATTTTTATATTTATTATAATTATGTTATTAATTAAGCGTACACGTTACTTATAGAAGGTAATAGCAGCTTCTAGAATGCGAAGTGCCCCACCACAAATACAGCTAGTACAAATAGTATTAAATACTATCATCAAAGCATCATGATTATTCTGATTATATACCATATTTATAATTATTGTATACCATGCCTATCATTATTACAATTATATACCAAATCTATAATCATTGTATTTTATAATTTTTCATAATTACACGTCATATTTAGAATTATTTCCTAGACCTTTTAAACGTTATACAAATATGACTAAGGATCCAATTACAGAATTAACGTAATTACTATCTTCTTCTTCCAATAAAAATAAAAATAAAAAAGCAAGTGACGGAGCATGTTTAAAACTTCAAGTCTATATATTCACCGCCATCGATTGATCGTTCTCTAACGACTCCAATCCATTCGATCCTCCCTTTCAAATTTGTCACTTGTACATGGCATGGCTGGTGTTTTACGGTGGCCTCGCTGCGCTGATGCTGGTGGCGGCATGGGCCGTTCGGATGCTGAACTGGGCGCTGTGGCAGCCGCGGCGGCTTGAGCGCATTCTTCGATCGCAGGGCCTCAAGGGCTCCGTCTACCGTCCCATTAGAGGCGACCTCAAGGACATCGTACGGCTCGATAAGGAGGCCTGGTCCAAGCCCATGCCATCCCTCTCCCACGCTATCATCCCCCGCGCTGCCAACTTCTTAAGCCGCGACGCAGAGACCCACGGTTAGCAGAGAATCCTTTCTCTCTCTAGAAGTCCAGTTGATGGTGTAAAAACTGGGGAATTTTTGTTGAAAAAGTCGGGATTTATTGATGCAGGCAAGGAGAACAAGGTGACTTTCCACTGGATGGGGCCGCTTCCAAGAGTGCGGATCGTGGATCCGGATCAAACGAGGGAGATTTTGGCCAACAAGACCGGCGAGATCGGGAAGGGGTACACCAACTACATGGTAAGATATTTTGTTCGAGGGTTGGTGCTACATGACGGCGAGAAATGGGCCAAACACCGCAAGATCTTAAACCCAGCTTTCCATTTAGAGAAGTTGAAGGTCATTATTACTGATGATCCATTGCTTCAATCCAGTCAATTTCTCCATTTTGATCGAGTTTATAATGTGTTTGCAGAGGATGTTGCCTGCTTTCTCTTCTTGTTGTGATGAGCTGGTTGACCGATGGGAGGTGATGGCGGAGACAGGGAAAGAGGTAGATGTTTGTGTCGACCTCCAAAGCTTCACCGGAGATGTCATTTCGCGGACTGCTTTTGGTAGCACCTTCGAGGAAGGAAGGAAAATTTTCCAGCTTCATGAAGAGCAAGCTCTGATCGTCGCCGGTGCTCTGTTAAAATCACATATCCCAGGTTACAAGTGAGCACCGATTACAGTAACAACGTGATTTCTTTTGATTCAGAATCAATTATTAATCATGGATTTAGTGATTGTTAATTTTCCTCCATCCATATTTATATATAGATATATGCCCACAAGAACAAACACTAGAGCGGAAGCGATCGATAAAGAGGTGCGACAAATTTTACTGGACATAATCAAGAAGAGAGAGGAGAGTATGAAATCGAGCAAAGGAAACAACGAAGACCTTCTTGGCTTGTTGATGGAGTCCAATCTGCAACACCTCCGGGAGCACGGGAAGGCTGGGATGACAACCGAAGAGGTCGTGGAAGAATGCAAGCTGTTCTACTTCGCAGGACAAGAGACGACGTCGCTGTTGCTGACATGGACGATGGTGGTGCTGAGCATGCATCAAGATTGGCAAGAACGAGCAAGGCAAGAGGTTCTGCAAGTTTTCGGAAAAGAGAAGCCGACATTTGATGGATTGAGCCACTTGAAGACCGTGAGCAACATTAATTTTCTTCAATCTTAATTACAAAATCAATTACTTAAATCGCGTTAACATGGCAGGTGACTATGATTCTCTACGAGGTGCTGCGGCTGTACCCGCCGGTGCTTGGGATTCAGCGGCAGGTGTTGAAGTCCGTGAAGATTGGGGACGTGGTCTACCCGCCCGGCGTCCTGCTCTTCATGTCCATGGTCCAGATGCACCACGACCCTGACTACTGGGGCAAAGACGTGGAGGAGTTCAATCCGGAAAGATTCGCGGAAGGCGTATCCAAGGCGTCAGAGAAGAAGGCATTCTTCCCCTTCAGCGGCGGCCACCGGGTCTGCATCGGCCAGAACTTTGCTTTGCTGGAGGCCAAGTTGGCGTTGTGCTTGATCCTTCAACACTTCTCGTTCGATCTCTCGCCAGCGTACATTCACGCACCTTACACTATTCTAACCGTGAAGCCTCAGCATGGAGCTCCGATCAGGTTGCGCAGGATTTGAGAGATCATATGCTCTTTTTCTTTGATTAGGTATGAGTGCGCAAATTAAAATTACTTTCTTTTTCAGCCAAATTGATAGTTGGGCACTATACAATCAAATTTAATACCTCTTCTAGCCTCAAAATTGATTATAAGTCCTCTCGGGATTATGGTGCAGGCGTAGGACGACTAATCATTATCTCAAACATTCGCGGTTCGATCCCTAACTTTAACGTATTTTGTAGTAATTTTTTCTCCAAATGGGGTGTGAATCCTAGGACGTTGGGCTTCTAGACCTCCCACCACGAGCGTTTTCCAATTTAACTTGATTACCGGTGGAAAACTTCCATGGGGTTGGGTCGGTCACCCCAGGTTCGTCTGCTATTTGTTCCAACATAAAATCGATAATAAGTTGCTCCCACGGACAAGCCATATCAATGTATAGGTCTGGGTCGTCTCAGTGGTTGCGGGCCTCATGGATTACCTCACATATTGATCTTGAGCGAAGTCTCTTGTGATTTATCTATTTATATTTAATTGAGAGGGAGAGGGGGTGACGATATTGGGCCACTTGAGGTGAGTGTTATCTACTACAAGAATATCTATATTTAATCGCTATTTCAAGCATTAGCGGTTCGATCCCTAACTTCGACGTATTTTGTAAGAATTTTTTCTCCAAATGGGGCGTGAATTTTAGAATGTTGGGCTTCTAGACCGCCAACCACGAGTGCTTCCCGATTTATCCTGGCAATCGGTAGAAAACTTCTGTGGGGTCGGGGCGATTAACCCAGGTTTGTCTTCTACCTGGTCCAATAGAAAATCGATTATAAGTTGCTCCCATGGACAGGCCATATCAATGTATAAGTCTGGGTCATCTTAGTGGCTACGGGCCTCATGGATTACCTCACATATTGATCTTGAGCGAAGTCTTTTGTGATTTATCTATCTGTATTTAATTGAGAGGGAGAGGGGGCGACAATATTGGGTCACTTGAGGTGAGTGTTATCCACTACAAGAATAATGGTCGCTAAATTAGCGATGAAAATATATTTCAATCACTAATTTAGCAGCAGAATTAAATTCCGATCTCTAAATCAGGAGGTCAATTCAGTGAATATTTTGGAGAATAATTTAGCGACTAAAATATAAATCGATCACTATATTTAAAGATTGTGTTTAGGACTAATTTATGGTTTGATTTCGTATTTAGGATTAATTTAGATTAAATTTCGTATTTAGGGTTGAAAGTATTGTGTTTAGTAATTTTATAACTAATTTAGTAATAGAATTTAATTTTGGTATGCCCTAGAATTAACTTATGATCAGTGCACAATCTCATCTCCCAAACCCGACAACGTAATCTCCTCCCTTCCTCGCTCGATCTTCAAATCTCCTCTCCGATGACGACGTGATCTCCTCCTATATGATCACCTCCCTAGCCCCCATAATCTTTTCAACCTCTCCTCTTCTCCAACGTGATCCCCTCGCTATCTCAGGCATGGCCTCAAGGCGGGCCAGGCGTGACTTTGGCCACCATAGGCCGAGAAGCTAGTCGTGAGCTTGATCGACCACACCTCAACCCTAGCAATAATCAATTAAGCTCATGACTTCACCACCATTCATGAGCTTAGTTGGTCGTAGCTTAACCGACCTTAGCATGGTTGGCCTTAGCTTGACAGATTGGAGATCGGAAGGCCGCGAGCTCAACCGACCGCAAGCTCATTGTTATCTTCTATTTTAATAGCACTATTTATTTTGAGGTTCAAACTTTATGTTTAATTTAAGTTTGAGTGCTATTTCTAGTATTATGTTTTAATGATTTAATTATGTATGTTATAACTATATGAATGTTTAACATTACATGTTTAATAATTTTACAAATTTATTTCTCTTTCACTACCAAAAAACACCATTATAGGAGTGTATGGATGGGGACAAGTTATGTTGTATGTGTAATCATTGTAAATGTAAAAATATAATTTTCCGTATAAGAATATTGTGAAAGTATATATATATGTAAAAAAGAATTTATTCCAAATTATTACAACTGATATTATCACGAAGAACCTTATGTGTTTGAGCCAATTAGACATTCTGGTACTTCATCATCTATCCCTAATTGCTCAACATGAATCATCATTTAATAATAATACAATGGAATTAATAGTTTATGATACTATAAATACATTTGATCATAGAAATGATGATGAAAAACCAACACCTGAAGTTTAGAATCTATATGACATGTTAAATGCTAATGAAAGAGAAGTGTGGGAAGATATTTCTTCTAGTCATTCCCAACTATTAGCTACTGCAAGACTATTGATCATTAAGACATAACATCATTTCTTAGAACGATATTACAATGACATTTGTCAATTGATGTCAGAGTTATTTCCTATTGATAACATAATAACTGATATCTTTTACAGTATAAACAAATTAATTAGGAATTTGGATTTGCCTGCGGAAAAAATTGATTATTGTATAAATAAAGTATGTAACACCTAAATTTTTCAGATTTTTCCAAAAAAAAAAAACTCTTTTAAAGGGGTCAGAGTAAGGACTCAAACCTACGACCTGCGGTATGGGATAATTAGGATTCCAACTGGGATAGTAATCATCTTGTTGTAAAATGGAATCGATTTTAGATAAGTAATATTAAGCGCCCTTATGGAAGATGGTTGAACTTCCACATAGTATATAAAGGAATAGAAGAAGAGGAAACCAAGAGTTTTCTCATTCTTCTTCTTCCTTGCCGAAAATAAGAAAAGAACTAGGGTTTCTCCTCTTCTTTTCTTGCGCCCAAGATCCGGATCATGCGAAGGAAGTGGACGAGGAGTACCACGCTAGATCCTACGTCGGTATAGTGAGTTCTAAGCATAAGGATGTAAGTAGATCACTCGCCTGCAATAAAAATAGTTTTTGTGTGGTTCTAAACATGATTCTAAGTCTTTTGATGATGTAATCCTATTATAGCAAGACCACGGTCTTGTTTTGCCCAAAAGCAAGTTTTGGGATTTTGGCACTCAAGGTGTTCGATGGAATGCACGGGGTGAAAACCGAGGTCTTGAATTTCCCAAAAGCAAGTTTTGGGATCATGGCACGCAAGGTGCCTTGAGGAGTACAAGACCAAGGCTTTAAGAAGTCCCAAAAGCAAGTTTTGGGAACCCTACTTCCTATGTGCAAGATATGTGCTAAGTTAAGCAAGTTAAGTATAAGCATGAGTACAAGTCAAATATATTACTTTCTAAGTGGCATGTACCAGGCACAAGGCCCTTTAAATTAGGCAAGCTAGTAGACGCTCTATTAGGGTTAGGTGGCTAGCTACCCCGAAACCTACTAGGGATGCACGCATTGGTACTATGTCGGGCCCAAAAGAGGATGTTTATTATTTTGAAGTATATGAAGTATAAGATAAGTTTCAAGTTTTTCCATAACAAGTATTAATTTAAAGCAAAGTTTCTTCCTAATGCAAGCACTTGTTACAAATGTATTCATGGGCATCTTTCATGTTGAAGAATGACATTTTCAGTTACAAGCATGTTTCAAAGCAAGCATAAGCATGTTCATATCGAATGCATGTTTTGTGAGTTAGGTATCTACTTACTAAGCAAATTGCTTATAGTTGCATCCTTTTATTGCAGATAAAGGTAAAGAAAAGATATAGGACAAGGAGGCTACGGGATGGATGGTTGGTGTCGGTGGTGGTGGAACGGTGGAATGAGATCCTTCGGGATAAGTTGTTAATGTTCCAAGCTCTAAACAATAGAATGTTATTAGTTTTCTTGAGTTTATGATTTATGGGTCATCTTAGTAGTTTTATTTCCGCAAAAGACTTTAAGTTGAGTTGTCATGATTTGAAGTTGATATGCATGCTAAATGGAGTTTGATTGAGTCTAATTATGATGGGCTGTATGATTATGGCATTCTATTTGTTGGGTAGTCGAAATGGGATGTATAAGTACACTTGATCAGTGTTTCCGAGACCTGGAAACTGTTGTTCCAGGAGTATCAATCGACTGGTCGAGGGAACAGAAATATTCGGGCGAGTGAAACCTAGGTGCAGTCGACTGCACCAGTCGACTGGCAAGATATCAATCGACTAGTAACAGTGTAAATCAGAAAGTCTAGTAGGGTTGATGGTTAGTGCTTTAGTCTTGCAACTAAGAGGTCTAGGGGTTAAATCTTGGCAAAGCCAATACAATTAAAGTTTTTTTTATTTTAGCTGACCCAGCAGTAAAGTCAACGTAACGGCCCTATAAGGTCAAAGTTAGCAAGAGAGGGGTGTTACAAAGTATATGATATTTTAGAATGAAAATAGTGAATCGATTGAATGTAGAATGTGTAATCACCGTAGTTATAAGCAATGCAATCGCATATCAGGGAAGAAGAACAAAAAGTTATAATAAAAAATTATGTATTACTTCCCGTTAAATGCTAGATTGTAACACTTGTATGCATCTGCCGTAATAGCAAGCCAAAGTATAAGTCTCGATTGTTGGGGCAATCAACCCTGATATGATCTGGAGGATCATGAGTTTTGATGTGTGTAGTCAATATGGTTAAGTTAGGATTTGTTGTTGGAATGATATGTGTACATGAGTGTGCAGGTGTACAGGTACACATGGACTTGGTTGATGTCTTCGGGTGAAAGATAGCATGGAGGCAAGTTGGAGGTTTGCGTGCACATCTGAGGGACTGTTGATAGCAGGGACAATGAGCCGAGGGACGCGGACTTCGAGGCGTACGTGAAGGGTGGCATGGAGGCAAGCTGGAGGCTTGCGTGTGCATCCGAGGGACGAGGGCCGAAGATGAAGAGGGCGTGAAGGCAACAGTCGAAGCTGCTGGTGAAGAGTCAACCGGGTTGTGAGGGTCTGAGTATGAGTGATTGTACTTAGGGGCTAAGCCGGGAGGGTTCGAGTGCAGAGTGAAATGTACTCGGGGAGTGAAACCCTAGGTTTAGGTTCGGACCAGTCGGCTGGCCCAGGGGCAATCGACTGGTGACAACTAGAACAACTGGCTGGATTCGAACGTTGTACTGTAACAGTCGAATTTAAGTGGAACCAGTCGACTGCCCCAGGGGCAGTCGACTAGTAGCGGCTGGTTCAAACTCGCGCTCTATTTAAAGGAGCTCGTTTCCTACTTTCTTCTTTGACGAATCTTGTCTTGGTTAAAGGCAAGATAGTAGTCTTTGTGCTCAGGGATTGTCAATGTGCTGTGGCGAGGTTTTTCCACCCACAAGGAGCGACAAGAGTTAGCCGGAGGTTATCCGAGGAGTGATCCACCAACGAATTCTTGGATTAGTCACCCGTCCGGGGTGGATACCAAGTAAAATTGGTTTGCTAGCATTGTTTGTTATTGGTTAATTTATTTTTATTGTATATTCCGCTTGCGCAACTAACCTTGTAGGAATAAAGATTCGAAAAATGCTATTCACCCCCCCTATAGCGTACGGAATCGATCTAACAATTGGTAGCAGAGCAAAGGACCGCTCTCGATTGGACTAACCGCCGAGGGAGCACACGCTAGAGGAAAGAACAATGAAAGATAAATTTGGGGATGAGATCTACACCCCACCGGCCTACGACCATGAAGATTTTGGGTATTGGAAGACAAGGATGGAGACGTGGCTTGGCATGGATTGGGAGTGTAGGATGATCATAGAAGAGCCATTTGGGATTCCAAAGGATAAGCATGGAAAGAGGCTTAGACCTAGATATTAGAATCAAGAACAACAAAATCAAGCAAAAGCAAATGAAAAGGTAATTAGTATTTTAGTAAGTCTTTTGCCTAATAATATTTTGAGTTGTGTAGGTGAGTACAAAGATGCATGTGAGTTGTGGAAAAAGGTAGAATAATATCATGAGAAATCTACACAAGTCAAAATAGTGGAAGAATCAAAAGAAGTGGATTCGATGATCCAAGAGAAGGAAAAAGGAGGAGAAGTATCAACATCTTCAAGTAAGATAGAGGAATTGAGTGAGAGATCATCAACCTCATCAAGGGAAGAGGAAGTATCAAGTTTAAAAATTGAGGGGGAGGAGAGACCCTCATTAATCCCGGATCAAGAGGAAGCATCCACCTCATCCAAGGTTGAAGAAGAAGTTAACCTAGCCTCAACCTCCACCAAGGCTAAATCCAAAGAGCATATCGTATGCTTTGGTTGCAACAAAAGAGGACACTACAAGGACAAGTGTCCACTAGGTAAGAAGGAGGTAATCCCTAAACCAGGGTCCATTCAATTTAAATCTAATGTGGGTTGTAGGGAAAGAAAAGAAAAGAAGCATATTAGGTGCTTCATATGTGGGGAGCTAGGGCATTACTATACAAAATGTCCAAAGAAAAGAGAGCTTAAAAAGATGAAGTACCTAAGGAAATGGGAGAAAGAAGAAAGGAAGAAAAGGAGAATGCATCAAGGGGGAGCTACAAAGGTAAGGGAGGTAATCCCTAATTTTATTTATGCTCAAGGGGGTCCAAGGGGTCAAGCATAATGCAAAAAGATCAACCTCTTAGGCATGGTAGGCCGGATTTAGGATACTACCCTAGGAGGGCAAATGTTAGTAAAGTATCATATTCAAGGATGCCTTATGTTTATGGTAGAGAAAAGATCAAAAATGACAAAGAAAAGTCATTTAAAATTAACTCGCCCGAAGTGCCCGAAGATGTTTGAACAGCCTACAAAGGATTCACCACTCCTTGCGAAGAGATGTATACCCAGGCCTATTGTCGGATTGTTACTCAAAACCTCTGGCCAGAGTATATCATGTTTGGAGTACGAGTCTCTAAAATACATGAGAGTAATTAAAAATCCAAAGGACGAGAAAGACACTACTTGGACTAGGTGTGACGTAGTCAGCCTAGTGGGGACTGACACAAATAGACCGTGTCCTGAACTACGTGGGTATAAGATGGTGAAGGGAATGAGGCACGATTCATTAGAGCTGCTGAAGGGTTTTAGAATAATTTCTTCTGAGGTCAAACCGTTGATCTTTCGATTAATTGGGGATCATGATGTACTACTAGGTGCCACTCATGATCATTCTATAATTAGTTGATTATAGACGGCCAACATAAATCGAAAGCCTATTTAGTCACACGCACTACGAGTAATCCGAGGGATTTAAAACGAGTTGAAAATTAGATTTTCCAATCAAGAGAAATAAGTCGAATCTGAGTTAATCAGAGGCCCAATGGAAGCTAAAAATGGCTAAGTCTTTTGAAGGCTTTTTGGGCGAATTAAATGAGTTTAATTCGCGTTGGTTCGGCTCGGTTTGGGCCGGCCAAAGAGGGTGCCAACCCTCCTTGGTTGGCCGGCCACCTAAAGGGAGAAAAACCAATTAATTTGGTTTAATTAATAAAATAAATCTAGCGCGATTTGTTTTATAAATTATGGATAAATAAATTTGTATAATGAAATTTATAGAAATTTATTGCCTTTTTATGGAAATTAAAATGATCCATGGAATGATTTATTTTAATTTTATAAAATCAATTATGAATTGATTTTTTTTTCATAATAAGAGAATTTATAAATTTCTTGTAAAATTTATTCCATAATAAAAGGAGAGATATATTAGTTTTATTATAAAGTTAGTTATAATAAAACTTGACTTAAACGGAATAATTAATAAGAGAATTTATAGGATAAATTTCTTATGAAAATTTTGTTAAAGAGGAGACTTGGCAAGGGAGAGATTACTATATAAAGGAACCAAGGCTAGGCTTAAGTTCCTTGATCAATAGAGTAATCAAGAGATTAATTCTCTCCCTCTCTCTCTCTTATTCTCTTCCTCCCCTTCTCTTCCCCTTAGGGCCGGCGCCCCTTGATCCTTTTAGGGCCGGCGCCCAAAGCTCCCATTAGGGCCGGCGCACCATCCACCCATCTAGGGTTGACGTGAGCAACAACAACCAAGGAAGAGTCGAAGAAGAAGAAGAAGCGGATCGCGATTCCTTCCTTCTTTTCCCGGAATTTTGATTCCGTTAACTTGGTGGTTAGTTTCCTATCTTTTCTCTTGTTCTTCTAGTTGTGCCTTTAGAGAATCTAGTAGTTCTCGTCGGCACAAAACTCGTGACTTTGCGAAGTCATCCCGAAGAGAACTCGGCGTGGATGCGAATAGAGGCGGAGCTTCCAAAGGACGCTACGGTTGGATCTCGTCCCTTTCTTCGAGTTACGCGAGGTACTTAGTAAATTAGTTTACTTTTCCGCAAAGTTTTATTTTATGATCATGTCCACACACCATAAGGTTGCATGCTAGATACGTGGTTAGAATAATTTGAGAAATTATTTTATGCTAATTCTTCCGCTGCACATAAAAATTTAGAATTTTACGAACCCGTATCCTTGTCAACATGCACCCGGTCCCAACATGTGAGTTGTGGAAAAAGGTAGAATAATATCATGAGAAATCTACACAAGTCAAAATAGTGGAAGAATCAAAAGAAGTGGATTCGATGATCCAAGAGAAGGAAAAAGGAGAAGTATCAACATCTTCAAGTAAGATAGAGGAATTGAGTGAGAGATCATCAACCTCATCAAGGGAAGAGGAAGTATCAAGTTTAAGAATTGAGGGGGAGGAGAGACCCTCATTAATCCCGGATCAAGAGGAAGCATCCACCTCATCCAAGGTTGAAGAAGAAGTTAACCTAGCCTCAACCTCCACCAAGGCTAAATCCAAAGAGCATATCGTATGCTTTGGTTGCAACAAAAGAGGACACTACAAGGACAAGTGTCCACTAGGTAAGAAGGAGGTAATCCCTAAACCAGGGTTCATTCAATTTAAATCTAATGTGGGTTGTAGGGAAAGAAAAGAAAAGAAGCATATTAGGTGCTTCATATGTGGGGAGCTAGGGCATTACCATACAAAATGTCCAAAGAAAAGAGAGCTTAAAAAGATGAAGCACCTAAGGAAATGGGAGAAAGAAGAAAGGAAGAAAAGGAGAATGCATCAAGGGGGAGCTACAAAGGTAAGGGAGGTAATCCCTAATTTTATTTATGCTCAAGGGGGTCCAAGGGGTCAAGCATAATGCAAAAAGATCAACCTCTTAGGCATGGTAGGCTGGATTTAGGATACTACCCTAGGAGGGCAAATGTTAGTAAAGTATCATATTCAAGGATGCCTTATGTTTATGGTAGAGAAAAGATCAAAAATGACAAAGAAAAGTCATTTAAAGGAAAAGAAAAAGGATTGACCAAGAAAAAGGTCTATAGGGCCAAGAGAGTAGTAGTGGAAGGTCAAGAAGCACCGGAAGAGTACCGGTTTGGTCTTGCATTTGTAGATGAGTTACCTAGGGAGGTAACTAGGGCTAGGAGCTCAAGGGAGAGCTCTAGAAGCCAAAATGGGATCCATGGTCAATGGATCATAGGTGGTTCCCTTCTAGGAGACTAGGTGGGCTATAAAGTGGGCCAAAAAGGGTTTAAAAGGCTAAGGTTAGCCTTAATCCCAGAGAATTAGCACACTAAAGGGAGAGTTATGGAGAAAAAGTTGAAAATGAGATTATAATTGAGAGAAATTGGTTTTACTGTGAAAATACCATATAACTTGATGCTATCAGTGTGATATGAATGAGTATGGGAGGAAGCATCAAGAAGAGATCCAAATTAGAACTTTTAGTTGAGGATAAATGACTCAGTTTGGATGGTTTTGAAATTCGTATCAATCTTGGGATTCAAAATAGTTTTGTGTGAAGTTATATTTTTTCCAAATAGATATAGGATCCACAAATCTCTCCACGAAATTTTAGATTTTTTGGAGATTTGTGAAATTAGTTATGCATTTCTGAAAGTAGACTGAAAAACTAGGATTTCATGTATCAGTCGACTGGCTCAGAGCCAGTCGACTGGTCTATAACACAGAACTTTCTGTATGTTTTATCAGTCGACTGATCCTGACTGGGAAAACCTTCTGTGAACTTTACCAGTCGACTGCCCCTAGGGCAGTCGACTGGTCCGCGGGTTCTATAAAAGAAAAGGGCGCGCGGGGGGGGGGGGGGGGCAGCCAAAACCTAGGGTTTTGGAATGCCACCCTGGTGATTCTTCCTCTCCTGAGCCCCTCTCTCGTTCTCAGTCTCTCCCCAGCCTTAAAATCTCTTCCTAAGCCTTCCTACCTCGGATCTACTCCTAGGGTTAGTGAAAATTCACCTCTTCAATCCAATCTCTCTTCACTGTCATCATGAAGCGATTAACAAAGAGGTAACGACGTTTTCAGTTGATTTTGTCCATTTAAAACTATGTTTTGGAACTATTGTGACAATTTGTGAATGTCTTTTTTTGTTATTTTTTCCTTTGGAGGGGGGGGGGGGTGTCTTGGTGTGCATGCATGTATGTGGCATATTAGGGCTGTTTCTAAGAGGCCAAGGGGTGAGGGTTCATCCCGCCAAGGTCAGCAAGCCCCGGGAGAATCTAGGTTTAGGTTATTAGAATGCAAGAAGAGATTTGAGGGAAACGAATTTGTCCTGATGAATTGTAGGTATCTGAATAAGGCCTACTTTCAGGAAAAGTCACCTCAAATCACCGAGATGGTCACCCACTTTGGAATAGAACTACTAGTGTATTGTCAACATGATATTAATGTTGACCTATGCAAAGAGTTCTATGCCAATCTGACTTGCGTTGACTCTGAAAATAACCTGTATGAGTCTAGAGTAGCCGGAGTCACCATTCCTTTTTCAGCTATGGTTTTAGCCAGTTTTTTAGAGTGTAGGGCGTCCAATAATGTGAATACCTATTTTCCTAATATTATCGAGCCATTTGAATTCCCTGATGTCACCATCGACCAAATTCATCTGCATTACTTTAGAAGGCATAGGCATGAGTCTGAGCGCATTTTTGATGCAAAGCCTATGAGTCCCTTCAGCCATGTGCTATATAAGATTGTGTTGGAGTGTCTTCTACCCATCATGACCAAGGGAAGGGCAAGGATCCGATTGCCTCATCTAGTGATGATGTAAGCCCTCGAGAGGAGGTTAGATATAGATGTCTCCCTCCATGTATTTACCTCCATCTGCCATTTTTCCCAAAGTGTCAATGGGAAAATCTATATGTCGTTCTGCTACGTTCTGACCGAGTTCTTCCAGTTACGGTTTGGTATTCGTGTCACTAGCGGTCAGGTCAGGCACCTGTCCAAGGACTACTACCACATTGGCACATGCCAATTATCCTTGGCAGGTATTGAGAGTCGGCAGGGGTAGTTTGTGTGGAGGCAGTGTCCGGAGTCTTCCAACTCGGATGAGGAGACTGCTGCGGGAGTTACACACGAGGAGTTTACTCAGCTTCGATCAGAGGTTCACGACCTCCGGGAGGACCTCCAGAGCTTTCAGCAACATCAGCCGGGATTCCAGGAGACTATTCAGGTGGAGTTCCGGGGTTTCTGGAGTTGACAGGATGAGAAGTATGAGATGCTCCTGCAGCTACATTTGATTCATTAGGCCCCTCCTCCTCCTCCTCCTCCAGGCGGTGACGACGACATGATGTGATGGGTTGACACAGCAGTTAGAGCGGCTTAGTATTGAGAGTATTCATTTGATGATGTAGTTTTATATCTCTCAAACACTCTTAATTCTAGATCTGTATCATTTTGATGACTTCAGGGCTTTGGCTCCTGCTACTTTCTCATGTTTTATTTCATGACTGTCTTTATGTGTTTATGTATGATACATTTATGTTCATGCTATAATATGTGGTTTTATGTCATGATTTGATTTTGACTTGCATTATTGTTCTTATGTTATGATACATGATTTGAGTTTTGTTTGAAAATAGTAAATTGTATTGATGATATGCTATGAGTTTCAAGTTAAAAATCTTTATCTATGCTTTCATGATATGTTTTGAAATTTTACATTGGTTGTTTTGCCTATATGTATTGGTTGTTATTGGATGATCAATTTTTTCTAAATAAAGGCATAAGGAGGGTTTTCATGATTATCTAGGGCTAAGAGGTAAAGAGGGGGAGTTTTGTCAAAATATGGAATGAATATGAAAAAAGGAGAATTGAAAACCATTCTATGTGTGGAATGTGAATGAACAAGGGTGCTAAACACATAGAAGTGTGAAGGGATGCCAAAGTTGATACAAAAGTGACAATGTTTGAGGATTTTTAGATTTGTACCAAAAGTCAAGCACGTTTGTTGTTTTTCATGAAACCATATTTTTCTAGGATAGAGTATATCCTAACAAACGTGTTTACAAAGTTTTACATTTTTCGAATTTTCTGAAATTTTATATGCGTTTCTGAATTACGGCTGGAAAATCAGAAAATAACGTATCAGTCGACTGCCCTGGGGGCAGTTGACTGATAGTGTGGACAGATTGGGTTTTCTGAGGGGTTTAGGGGGAGAACTTGGGTGTTAAGTTAGGTTTGGGTTGAAACTTAAATATGGTTGGTTTATGACATTTGAATGTTAAGTTGGGAATAACTTAACGGTGTGATTGGCAATGAGGATTGAAAATTGGGAGAAAGCATAGGTTAAGGGGGAGGTAGTCTCTTGTTTGTTATGTTTTGATTTTCAATTGCTATTGCTATTGTTTATTAGTATTGTGTTATGTTTACCTAACTTAATATATTGCCACACATCAAAAAGGGGGAGATTGTTGGGGCAATCGACTCTGATATAATCTGGAGGATCATGGGTTTTGATGTGTGCAGTCAATATGATTAAGTTAGGATTTGTTGTTGGACTGATATGTGTACATGAGTGTGCAGGTGTATAGGTACACATGGACTTGGTTGATGTCTTCGGGTGAAGGATGACATGGAGGCAAGCTGGAGGCTTGTGTGCACATCCGAGGGGCCGTTGATAGCATGGACGATGAGCTGAGGGATGCGGACTTCAAGGCGTACATGAAGGGTGATATGGAGGCAAGCTGGAGGCTTGCGTCCGCATCCGAGGGACGAGGGACGAAGATGAAGAGGGCGTGAAGGCAACAGTTGAGGCTGTTGGTGAAGAGTCAACTAGCTTGTGAGGGTCTGAGTATGAGTGATTGTACTCAGGGGCTAAGCCGGGAGGGTTCTGTTGGATCGGAGAAAATGATAGAGGGGGGAATATCGCTATAAAATTTTTCGGAGTAGAAGTGTAAATGTGCAGTGGAAAATCACAAAATACACAAGAACACAAGTCGTTTTTTACTTGGTTCGGAGTCTCGGTCGGCTCCTACTTCAAGGCTCACAGTCCTTGATCGTTTACTTAAGGCAATTCTATATTCGATAAAGTTTTTACAAGATGATAGTACAGATATAGAATTGAAAATTTAAATCACAACACTTTCGTAAATTGAAATTTTACCGACGCCCGAGGTGGATCGAATTCCGGAGCAGAGGGTCGTTGACGGCGCTGAAATCTCAAAATCGAGCTTTCCCGGGGCGCAGCGCTTGAGGAAAATTGTCTGGAGAGTTGAGAGCTATGGATGCCGAAGCCTTGGGGTGAACCCCCTTTTATAGCACCCATACGGGCGCCTGTGTCGATGGGGGCGCCTAACACATGGTCTTCCCTGCGTGAACCCTTATCCACGGGCTCGGTCAGCGCTTATCCACCTCCACTTGGGCGCCTGAGCTGATGGGGGCGCCCGTGACCTCACGGGCGCCTGAACTGCTTTGGTCCAGAGGTTTCGCAGTTGTGTTTTGGAATTTGCCTTCACACTGGGGCGCCCGTATCCTTACGGGCGCCTGAGTCCATCCGGGCGCCTGATTCCATCCGGGCTCCTAAGCCCAGTGAGATACCTCACTTGCAGAAGACCAGTCCTTCGATCCTGCAACTCAGGTTAGTTCCAAAACATAACAAGCATTAGTTACAGTCGTAGCTGTCTTGGTTCTGACTTCGGGTCTCCCAAATGCAACCCTAGGTCGAACCGACGCCTACTATTCCCTCGATGTGGAACGCGTCCTCACCTACTCGTTTCAGGAGAGTTTATGTAACGCCCCAAAATTTCCACTTTAAGTCCTTAAAGTCCTTGAAATTAGTTAGAAATGTTTTAGAAATATTCTAGATATTTTTAGGAATTTTTAGAATATTTTTAGGGAATTTTCCGAGTCCGTTTAGTATTTTATTAAAAGAGATAGCCCGAAAATTCTCGAAACTAATTTTAGAAATATCTTAGAATTTATTCCAAATTTATGGATATTTTTATAGAATTTTTCCGTAAACGAAAGTGGCAAAAAGGGGTAAAAATAAAAAATCGCATAGGTGGGAATCGAACCAGTCACCTGCGATTTGAGAGAAGAGTGGGCGGACCAACTGGGCTGATTAGTTTTGTTGATAGAGAATAAGCGAACCAACAGATAAGTTGTAGTTAGGTCAATCCGCCCCATAAGTATAAATAGATAATTAAAGAGAGAAGTTTTATTTCTCTCCTCTCCAAACCCTCACGCCGACCTCTCCCCTCTCTTGTGCGCACGCCAACCACACCACCACCTCCCCTCCTCCTCTAAGGGGGCGCCGGCCAAGGAAGAAGCAAGGAGGGTGAAGCGTTTCGTCCGTCTCGACGAGAAGAACGCGTAGGCGCGAACGGTTCATCGAGATCTCAAGTTTCTCCCGAGCCCTAGACGTCAATTTTGGTTGTAAGTCCAAGATATCAATGTAAGTACTGCTCACCTGCAGTAAGAGGCGGTTTTTCCGCAAGAATTTCCCTTAAAAGTTTTTAAAAGTGATATTTCCTTCTTGTTAAGATTTTTGCATGTGATCTTAGTTCATTATATGCTTATATATATTTAATTGAGTACCCTATATGAGGTTAGGGTCCAAGAAAAGCTATGAGAAAAGAAAAGAGAAGATAAAGATAAGAAAAGAAAAGGCCAAGGCCTTAAGAAATCCCCAAAAGTCAAGACTTAGGGATTTGAGCACACAAGAGGCTCGTTAAAATGCCAAGGCATTCAAGATAAGAAAAAGTAAGTATTTTATTTTATAAGGCCAGTACCCGGCGTCCAAGGGCGTCGTTAAAGAAATCCAGGTGTCCAATTCCAAGGTCTTGGCCCTGGTAGACCAAGGTCTGCTCTATTAGGATTGGTGGCTCGCTACCCCAACCTTTTAGGGAACGCGCATAAGATGGTACTTACGTCTTAAGTGGATCCAAGTTATTATTATTTTCAAGTATATGCTTTAGCAAAGTTTTCTAAAGTTTAAAGAAGTTTTCAAAAGTTAAAGAAAGATTTAAAATTAAAGAATTGCTAAAGTTTCAAGTTAAGCCAAGAAAAATGAGTTAAGACTTATTAGTGCTTGAGTATGCATGTTTTGAGTTATACATGTTTAGTTTAGTTTTCTTTCAAGCATAAGAAGTATCTCATGTGATTTCACATTGTTTAAAAAGCATGTTTGCACAATTTTGAGATTTTGTGAGCTAGATAGTACTTACTAAGCTTTATGCTTATTAGTTGCATTTCCTCTTACTGCAGATAAAGGTAAAGGCAAGCGATTCTGAAGGAAGGCGACGAGGCGGTGCTGAGCAAAGTGTGTGTGGTGGCTGACCTTGGAGAGGTCCTTGGGACAAGATGAATAAAAGACTCAAAATACATTTGTTATAGAGTCTTATTTTAAGTTATCTTATATAGAATTTATCCAAGTAATTACGTTTTAGATATTTTGCATGTCTTAAGATCACAAGTAAAGATTCCATGTCATTTCATTTAGCATACATAACCTTATGATTGTATTGGATGAGTAGAAGTGTGAGTAGTTTGAAATATTGATACTTTGTTGGAGTTATTGATGCATGTGCCAAGATAGTGCTAGTTTCCCTTTTGAATTAAGTTTTATTGCTCAATTATGCTTAGAAAAGTTGCATTCATATTCCATAATGCTTTAGTGATGTTATAGAACCTTGGGGAATGAATTTAAATGGTTAGAAGTTAAGTTTGGTACAAACTCTAGCATAAAAGTTTAAATAGATTTTCATGACTTGCTAAATCTCGTAAAAGTCCTATTTTCGAGTTTATGAAGTTGTTTTGATTGGCTAAAATGTTTAGGAAACTAGTATAGAGTATAGAAATGGTGTTGTGGCTTTGTATGGTGTGAAACTATATGTTTGGTGGAGTTTTGAAACAAGGCTTCGAATCTGAAATTCAGGTTTTCAGACGTATCAGTCGACTGGTACAGTACCAGTCACCTGCCCTATCGAACAGTAGCTTCTGTTCGATGCACCAGGTAACTACAAAAGGTCAGTCGCCTGGTATCAGTCGACTGCTATATAGCAGTCGACTGGTACCATTAAAGAGAAGTTGTGTAGAGCAGCTGGTTAGTTCTTTAGTGTTACAACTAAGAGGTCTAGGGGTCAAATCCTGGCAAAGCAAATAAAATGAAAGTTGTTTTGTTTTTTTTTGAAAAAAAAGGAGAAGGAAGAAAAAAAAAAGAGAAAAAAGAAAGTTCCGCATTTTTAGTCGTGCATTAGAGTCGAGAAGTAGATAAAAGTAACGATCCGTCTAAGGCAGAGAAGGCGGGTCGCTACAGGTGGTATCAGAGCAGTTCCCATTCTCCAGCATCACACACACATCAGCATCAACCTTGCCGTCTTCAAGTAAGAAAGCTTTAAGTTTCAGTTTTTCTATTGCTCCTTTACTTAACTTCAGTATAGAGAAATGCTTAAGTACTTACTCATATGTGCATAGAACAAGGAAGCATGTTTAATACCTTAGTACCACAGAATCATGTTTAATCCCTAGAATGGATATATGAGAAATGCTTAAGTACTTACTTGATTTGCCCAAAAGTAAGTTTTGGGATTATGGCACGCATGGTGCTTGATAAAAGTTTTGAGTAAGACCAAGGTCTTACTAAGCCCTAGAACGAGTTCTAGGACTAAGAAATGAGATAAGAATCAAGACCAAGGTCTTGTTATATCCTAAAGCAAGTTTGGGAACATTACCATTAAGTGTTAAGTTATACATTTGAGGACGTCCTAGAAAGGCCCAAAACGAGGAGCAAGCTCCTAGAAGGCAAGAAGTGTACCTCATTCAGTAGGAGAAACTGAAGCCAGGGAACTTCCCAGGCACAAGCAAACCATGGGATGCTTAAGCATGGTTCAAAACGTTGGAAAGAATAGTAGGGCTACTGGACTGGCATGAGGTAGAGAAGATAAAGTGTGCATCTTTCTGCCTTACGAGAGATGCTAGAATATAGTGGAAGAGAGTCAAGGCCAAGAGAAATGTCAGCCAGATGACATGGGCCGACTTCGAGACTGAGTTCTTCGAAGAATACTCTCACATGCAAGTAACCAACAAGCATTATGATGAATTCACGGAGTTCAGACAAGGAGAACTATCCGTGGATGAAGCAGTGAAGATGTTTAAGCGGTTAGCTCATCTGTGCCCAGAGCTAGTTAGCACAGAAAAAGAGATAGTTAGGCTAATGCTCAAGATGTTAAGGCCTGAGATAGCGTTGAAGGGGGGCTAGCGGTGTTAAGAGGCTGCAAACCTCCGAGGAACTAATAAGTAGTGCTTTGATCACTGAGCACTACTTAAACAGTATAAAGGCCACCAGAAAGGTTGAACGATGAAGTTCTTAACAACCTTACCGTCAGGGGAAGTAATGGCCTCTACTGAGAGGCTAAGGGCAGTATCAATCTAGATTTCTAACCGAGAGCTCTACAGTGACTTGTTAGTCCTTGAGATGAAGGATTACGATGTCATTTTAGGAATGGACTTCTTGAGCAAGTATAATGCTTCTATAGACTGCCGCAAGAAAAAGTCAAGTTCACACCAGAAGCAGAACCTTCGGTTGAGTTTATTGGAGACCCAAGGAGAAAGATAGATAGGTTCCTACCTACCTTACAAGCTCAGAGAATGTCAGAGAAGGGGTGCTCTGGTTTCTAGCTCATATAGTGGATGCGAGTCAAGGACAAGGATTGAAGAGAGAAGAAGTGAGGGTAGTCTGTGACTATCCTGAGGTGTTTCCTGAAGAGTTACCAGGACTCCCTCCCAATCGGGAAATTGAGTTTGAAATTGAGTTGGCCCCAGGAACCAACCCAATTTCGAAGGCACCTCATCGCATGGCACCAGCAGAACTGAAAGAATTACAAGAACAATTGCAAGAGCTGCTTGACAAGGGTTTCATCCGCCCTAGTCATTCACCTTGGGGAGCTCCTGTACTTTTCGTCAAGAAGAAGGATGGGTCTGTGCGTCTGTGCATAGACTACAGAGCTCTGAACAAGGTGACCATCAAGAACAAGTACCCCCTTCCTAGAATAGATGATTTATTTGATCAACTCAAAGGGGCTACAGTGTTCTCGAAGATAGATCTGCGTTCTGGGTATCATCAGCTAAAGGTTAAAGAAAGTGACATCCCCAGGACGGCCTTCAGGACAAGATACGGCCACTACGAATTCGTAGTGATGCCTTTTGGAGTAACCAATGCTCCAGCGGTCTTCATGGAGCTGATGAACCACATCTTTAGGGAGTATCTCGATAAATTCGTCATCGTATTTTTTGATGATATTCTCGTATACTCACAGACTCGAGAGGACCATGCTACACACTTGAGGATAGTGCTGCAGATCCTTCAGCAGGAGAAGCTCTATGCAAAATTCTCAAAGTGTGAGTTTTGGCTAGATCAGGTGACCTTCCTAGGTCACATTGTATCCAAAGAAGGCATTCAAGTTGATCCAGCCAAGATAGAGGCAGTCAGCAACTGGTGTAGACCCAAGAATGCCAGTGAAATCAGAAGCTTCTTAGGCCTGGCAGGATATTACAGAAAATTTGTGGAGGACTTTTCCAGAATAGCCTCTCCACTCACAGCCTTGACCAGAAAGAACAAGAAGTTTGAATGGTCAGATAAATGCGAGCACAGTTTTCTAGAGCTGAAGAAGAGACTGACCAGTGCTCCCATCCTGACGGTTCCAGAAAGTGACAAGGCCTTTGACATCTACAGTGATGCATCCAAGATGGGCCTTGGAGCTGTCCTCATGCAAGACGGTAAAGTAATAGCATATGCCTCCAGACAGCTCAAGGACTACGAGAAGAATTATCCTACGCATGACCTTGAGCTAGCAGCTGTGGTTTTCGCACTGAAGCTCTGGAGACACTACCTGTATGGAGTGCAGTGCAGAATCTTCACAGACCATCGAAGTTTGAAGTACTTCTTCACTCAGAAGGACCTGAATATGAGGCAGCGCAGGTGGCTAGAGTTGGTCAAAGATTATGATTGTGAAATCCTCTACCACCCAGGTAAAGCTAATAAAGTGGCAGATGCACTGAGCAAAAAATCCTGTGCAGCACTGATGTCCCTATCATCACTGTCTCTACCGCTTCAGAAGGAAATAAAGGATTTTGGAGTCGAGGTAATAATTGGGCAACTTTCTGCATTGACTCTAGAGTCAACCCTGCTTGTGGATATACAAAGAAAGCAAAGTCAAGACCCAGAGATCCAGAAGATCAAGCAGGAGATCCAAGAGGCAGAAAATTCAGAGTTTCGAATATCAGATAGTGGCATCCTCTACCTTGGAGACCGCCTTTGTGTCCCCAATGATGAGGAACTAAGAAAGAATATTTTAGAAGAAGCTCACAGTACCCCGTACTCTATGCATCCTGGTTCTACCAAGATGTACCAAGATTTAAAGCAAAGGTTCTGGTGGTCTGGACTCAAGCGAGACGTGGCCAGATATATCAGTACCTGCTTGACCTGCCAGAGAGTCAAAGCAGAGCACCAGAGACCAGGAGGAGTTCTGCAGCCTCTTCCCATTCCAGAGTGGAAGTGGGAAGAGATATCCATGGATTTTATCACAGGTCTTCCAAGAACCACCCATGGACACGATGCAATATGGGTGATAGTGGACAGATTGACCAAGTCTGCCCACTTCCTAGCCATCAAGTTATCATATTCGGTAGAGCAGTTAGCACAGCTGTACTTGAAAGAAGTAATCAGGCTTCACGGAGTTCCGAAGTCGATCGTTTCTGACAGAGATGGGCGGTTCATCTCCCATTTTTGGAGGTGTGTTCACGACGCCCTAGGCACCAGACTTCAGTTCGGCACAACTTTCCATCCCCAGACAGATGGACAAACAGAGAGAGTAAATCAAATTTTAGAAGACATGCTCAGGGCTTGTGCGTTGGACTTTAAAGGTAGTTGGTGCAAATTTCTGTGCTTAGCTGAGTTTGCCTACAACAATAGCTATCAGGCCACCATCAGGATGACACCTTATGAGGCATTGTATGGCAGAAAATGCAGATCACCCATATGTTGGCAAGAAGCTGGTGAGAAGAAAGAGATGGAGTCAGGACTAGGCAGCCAGACTGAGCTTATAGATGAGACCACTCAGGCTATCCAGACGATTCGCCAGAGGATTGAGACTGCCCAGAGTAGACAGAAAAGTTATGCTGACACACGCCGTAGGCCACTGGAATTCCAAGTTGGAGATTCAGTATTCCTCAAGGTCGCTCCTATGAAGGGAGTGATGAGATTTGGCAAAAAGGGCAAGTTAAGTCCTCGCTACATAGGACCCTACAAGATCATAAAGAGGGTTGGTAAGGTAGCATATGAGTTGGACTTACCAGAGGATATGTCAGCTATCCACAGTACATTTCATATCTCCATGCTAAAGAAGTGCATTCACTTAGAAAATTTTCCAATTCTGAAATGCTTGTAGGTAATTTCGTTACTTTACTTTTTGAGAAAGGAGATAAAATTTTTGAAAAAACTTAATTTGGAAAAACTTCTTTTCTCTCCTTTCCAATCTCACCCCCTTTGCCATATATCAAAAAATTATTGAAAAAATAATAGAGTAAAGAATGTAAAGTTCTGTATCGAACCAATTCTAAGCATATACTGGATCAAATCAATTTAAATTCTTCTCTTTCGGGTCCTGTCTAACCTAGTTAGCTACTTACTAACTGTCATAAACAGTAGCTTTTGCTAGGGTTAGTCAAGTTAAGTGATCTGACTAAGATTTCTATAGGAAGACCTAGTTCTGACTCCTAAGGTTGGATCACCCACAATTTGATTAGATGGGTGACTGAGTCTGGGTTTCTTGGTTCTTCTAGAACTTGGTTCAGCCTCAGGTCCGGCTGGACGGTTTGGTTCAGTATTTTGTTCAATTACTTGGGTTGATTCAATTATTAGTTCAATTGACTCAGTAGTTGGATCAATAGTTAGTTCATTTAGAGGTTCAACTAGTGGTTCAATTGATGGCTCAATAATTTGTTCATTATCTTCCTGATCAATATTTGATGGATTCTGGTTTCGATTATCAGATTTTGAATTAATTTCCTTATCAAATATTAAATTCATTGTTTCCTCAATTTTATTAGTTTGTCTATTGTAGACCCTATAGACCCTACTTGTTGTTGAATATCCTAAGAATATTTCAGGGGTTGACTTGGATTGAAACTTACCTAGGTAGTCCTTGGTGTTCAGGATATGAACTTTACACCCAAAGACCCTTAGGTAATGTAAGTTTGAAAGTCTATGGTAATATAGTTCATAGGGAGTTTTATTATGTCTTTTATTAATTAGGACCCTATTTTGGATATAACAAGCTATACTAATTGCTTCTGCCCATAATTGATTAGCTAGATTGAATTCATTGAGCATGGTCCTAGCGGCTTCTTGTAGGGTTTCATTTTTCCTTTATATTATCACATTTTGCTGGGGGGTTCTAGGACACGAAAATTCATAAATATACCCGTTTATTCTACAAAATTCGTCAAACCTTTGAGTCTCAAACTCTCCCCCGTGATCACTCCTAAGTCTTTTGATTTTGGTGTCATTTTGATTTTCAATCATCCTGCATAAGTCAATAAATAGGTTTAGGGGTTCATCCTTAGTTTTTAGGAACCTGACCCAAGTAAACCTAGAGTAATCATCGATAATGACTAAGCAGTACCAGTTTCTGCTTAGTGACTTGGCTCCATGTGAATCAAATAGGTCGAGGTGCAGAAGCTCAAGTGTAGTTTGAGTTAGGTCTGATTGGATTGACTTGTGATTAGACTTGGTTTGTTTACCTTGGTTGCATGAATTTCATATTGTGTTTTCATAGTTCTTAATTTTTGGTATTCCTTTAATTAGACCAAGTTGTGTGACTTTTGAAATTAGTCTTAGATTAGTGTGACCTAATCTCCTATGCCAGAGGTTGGATTCTTATAACTAAGTTAAGAGGCATTTAGGTACTAAGGGTAGATTGATAGTATAAACATTATTTTTCCTAGTACCTTTAAGCATGACGTCTGAGTCTTGCAAATTTCTAATCAGACAGTCAGAGTTAGTAAATGTAACTACATAGCCAGTATCACATAATTGACTTATACTAAGTAAATTAAATTTGAAGTTCTCGACCAAGAGTACCTTCTTAATAACAAAATCAGATTTGAGTTCAATGTTACTTGACCCAATGACTTTGAGTGTAGCATTATTGCCAAATGCTACTGAGCCAAGGTTCTTGAACTTGAATTTGGTGAATTTCAATTTGTTTCCAGTCATGTGTCTGGAGCATCCGCTATCCAACATCCATTGGTCTAAATTTTTATGTCCCTACACATAAAGTATTTATTGATTTGGATCCAATTAGAATTTAAGGATAGCTTAAATTGATTTTTACAACCTAATCTGTCTCACCCAATCTAGAGTTATCAATCATGTTAACCTTATGGGTTTTGTGAGACAGGTTTTAACAGGAATAAAGATTTTATTTTGAAAAACATGATTACGTTTTGAAAAAAATTAATTATGTTTTAAGTTTATTTTGAAAAGTGATTGAATCTAAGATTAATTGAAATTTGTGTTAGATTCAAATCTGATAATAGTAAAGTGAATTTGATTTTTAATAATTGACTTCCAGGTCTTGGCAAGGCATTAGGCATTCTTTGGCCGTAGCCTTATGTTAGGATCGTTTCGTACGCTAGAGGGGGTGAATAGCGATTCTTCTATGCTTTCTTGTACCTGCGTTGTTAGTTGCACAGCGGAAACAATAATAAACAGAACAAACAACGCTAACATAGGAATTTACTTGGTATCCACCCCGGTCGGATGACTAATCCAAGAATCCTTCGGTGGATCAACCCCCGGATAACCTCCAGCTAGATATGTCGCTCCTTGTGGGTGGAGAAACCTCGCCACAACACTTCGGACGCTCTCTGATCACAATAGACTACTAACACGCATTACCCAAGTGAGTTTCATCAAGAAACTCAACCACCATGAAGTCCTCTTTAAATAGGACTCGGGGCTGATTTCTCGCTACCAGTCGACTGCCCCCAGGGCAGTCGACTGGTGCCAGCAAAATTCGACCGTTGACATCCCAACATTTGAATTCTAGCCAACTCACCAGCCACCTACCAATCGGCTGCCCCAGGGCAGTCGACTGGTCCTAGGGTTGAGACCTTTCTGTGAGTTCCATTAGTCGACTGCCCCCAGGCCAGTCGACTGGTCTACTCACCCACCTAAGTGTTGGAACCCGGATGGCTAGAGAGGGGGGGGGGGTGAATATAGCCAATCACTTGGACTTTAAAGACTTAGAGAATTTCTGCACTTCACTTTGTTAGTAGCACAGCGGAAGTATGAAACCAGAGTATGCAGAAAACAGAAAACGAAGGGAAACAAACACAACTAGCAAGATCGCTAACAAGGAGGGTTTACAAGGTTCGGGGATAACTTGCCCCTACTCCTTGGCGTGCCCTTAAGGTGGGCGATCCCTTGATCGTCGGCAGATCAAGCCCCGGTTATTACCGGATAGAAAGCAACCTCCTTCTCGGTGGAGAAACCTCTCCACAGCATCTCAATCACAGATATATGTTTAAGCACAATGAAACAACGAGAAAGATCTTACTTAGCACTTAGCAAAGACAAGAACACAGCAAGCTCCCTCAGAGCTCCACCCAGCGACGATCTCACGCAAGAGCCTTCTCCTCGTGTCTTCTCGCTGTTGGACTCGAAGCTTCTTGTTCCTTCCTTCAAGTGCACAAGCAAGGGCTGGTTGCTTCTCAGATCTCAATGGCTTGCTTAAGGTATGATGGAACAGTAAGAACCCAAGCACGTCGCAAGCCAAAAACTTAGCAGCAATACTGATTCGCAGAGTTGTTGTTGAAGACTACCCGCACCCGGCGCTTAATACTTCTCCACATAGCTTCAGGTCACCATCCCACAGCAGCCTCCAGCTACTCTCCTGCAACCACCAGCCACCACTGAGCCCTTCTGGACCTCCTGAGCTCCCCTCAGACCAGCCCTAGATAGCAGCTCCAGCCAGCGCCAGCGTCCGTTGCAACCTGGAATGGAAAACAGACAAACCTGCTCCAAGGAAAACCTCCATTGACTTCTCCTTGAGTGTTTGAATTCTTCCCTATCACCTGCAGCTTCATCAGATCATTAGAGCAGCATATCAAATAGAAAATCAAGCATCAGAGATTAAGCGCAGAGAATCGGATATGTTCAGACGCGATCAGAGCGTCTGACAGTGCATTTTGAATTAAAGTGATCAGTCACCGGATCGATCAGAGAGCCTCCTGATCGGTCACCAGACCGATTAGGCTGGTTCTGGATCGATCAGGATTCGTTCTGATCGATCCCCAACACTCAATCAGAAATCGCGACTTCTTTGGGATTCTCCTGGATCGATCACCAGACCGATCCCTGGTTGTGGATCGATCACAAGACCGATCCACCTCATTATAGGTAGATTTCTGAGCTTCGCAGTCCAAACCTCCTAATCGGTCACCTGACTGATCAGAGGGTCTTCTGATCGGTCACCAGACCGATCAGATCATGACCAGATCGATCAGGCTTCGTCCTGATCGATCTTAGTGAGGAACCCGCGAAGCTGGATCGTTCTCTAGAACGATCTGCACAGTGAGTTAGATCGGTCACCAGACCGATCAGGAGCAGATCAGCAGGGGAACTCAACCTCACTGTGTGCTCCCTGATCGGTCACCAGACCGATCAGTGTTGGAAACCGGATGGCTAGAGAGGGGGGGTGAATATAGCCAATCACTTGGATGTTTGGCACTTATCAATATTTCTGCACTCAACCTTATCAGTAGCACAGCGGAAGAAGCAAAGGAAAACAAAGCAGTACAGAAAACAAAATCTGAAATGAAAGCAAACAAACACAACTAGCAAGATCGCTAACAAGGAGGGTTTACAAGGTTCGGGGATAACTTGCCCCTACTCCTTGGCGTGCCCTTAAGGTGGGCGATCCCTTGATCGTCGGCAGATCAAGCCCCGGTGTTCACCGGATATAACGCAACCTCCTTCTCGGTGGAGAAACCTCTCCACAGCGTTTCAAACAAGGATATAAATTTAAGCTTAATGAAACACAGAGAATACTCTTACTCAGCACTTAGCAAGGACAAGAATACAGCAAGCTTATCCCGAGCTCCACCCAGCGACGATCTCACGCAAGGACTCCCTCCTTCGTGTCTTCTCACTGTTGGACTCCAAGCTCCTTGTTCCTTCCTCCCAGCACTCACGTAAGAGTTGGTTGCTCCTCAGATCTCAATGACTTGCTCAAGGATTCAACAGCACACGCACACAGCAAGTCAAGTGTGGAGAACACAAAATCGCAGCAAGAACTTCAGCAAGCTCGAACACTTGGAACTGTCAAGCTCTTGCTTCAACTGAAGTCTTCTTCTCTCTTTTGTTTCTCCATGACGGGCCCAAACTATGTGTCACGAATGTGGGCCTCAAATTTAGAATTTATAAATGAATGCTGGAAACCCTTTTACAATAAAAAATATGGAAATGTAATATAGGGGCCACAGGTCGTATTTTTCTCGGGGCTGGTTGTCGTGTTTGATTCAAACTTGTAGTTATGTGTCGTTTTTGTGTTTTTGAGTTTCAAACAAATAACTGGATTTTGGTTTGTAATTTAAAATGAAATTGCAATGGAAAAATAGGAACCTTGATTGAATGAACTTGCGTAAGAAAATTGCCACCAAAAAGCTCAACTAGTGAAAACCTAAATAAGCACTTACAAAGAATTTTTCATGGAAATCGTTTTCTGATTTTAACACAAGGCAAAATCATGCAAAATTCAGAAATTAAACTAGTAGCAAGACAATTAGGCACACAAACAGCCTTAGCAAATTCAGAATTATGCCGAAATTTCAGATTCAAAATGGCACGCAAGCTTGTATTTGGCACGCAAGAATTAACATTGCAAACTAACTGAAATTTAATTCAATCTATCACTAAACAACTTCCTATATTACTCTACTTGCAGAATTAAATCTAACTTACAGCTAAGAACTTAGAAATATGAAATTAAAGTAGCTGAACAAGAACTTAAGAACAAGACAGTGCAGAAAACAAAAATACAGCTAAACAACTTGGAAATTAAAGGTCTACTCTACTCCTCAACTCCTTCCTCAGATCAAGAAATTCTTGGTTGTCAATCAAGAACCGGCTTCGAACCCCTAGGCTCAGCAAATCAATGGACAATCAATTCTGAAGTGGATTCTGCATCAAATCTGAGCTTGATGGAATTTTCCATCCGATTCTCTTCATCTCGATTGGAAAGGCTGCGATGATGATATGGAAAACTTCTGAGCCCACCTGAGAACCCCTACAAGTGGTTCAGAAGCTTTGAAATGGGTTGTGGTCGAGAAGAAGATGATCGGACTGAGAACTGCCGGAACCCCCAAGAAATCCTCTGTTCCAGCGCAAATGAGCAGAATTCTTCAAACACCAATCGCCATGGGCTTGATTCTCGATCTGGGAATGAAGATGAGGTGGTCACGCCTTCATGGAAGCAAAGATTTTCAAAAACGATGAAGAAACGAGGAGGAACGACGAAGAACAGTGAAACTAGGCTGAAGACGCGACGAGGGTAAGCTCTGTGGAGTTTTTCCTTAAGTATTAATCAATGGACGGCTCAGATCGATTTGCTTCAATCCAACGGCTGATCTTGGTCTGATTTGAGCCAAACTTTGATGATGATGATCTGGGGTCAGGATCTGCCTCGTGGTAGCTCGGATCCTCCAGATTTGCAACGGATGGTCCAGATCAAGCTAGCCTTTGAATGGATGATCTAGAGCCCTCCAAGCTTGATCCAACGGTCGATCGAGCTCAGATTGTGATGAAACCTTCAGATCATGATCAAGGTGCTTGATCAACCCTAGCCCTAGCTCGGATTGCTTCAGATCATCCCGGATGGCTCAGATCTAGCCGCTTTTGAATCGACGGCCCGGATTTAATCGTAATCTTGATAATCTGATCCGGGTCACTTCCGACTCGAGTTTGACCCAATATGCCCTAGGTACTTGAACCTTTTATGCCTACAAAAAATAAATCAAGAATTTAGTGGCCAATTAACTCAAATATATATAATTTTACAATTAAGTCCAAAATATGAATAAGTTCTAAAACCTAGGGCAATTTCACAATTTTAGCAATAAAAACATAGGTAAAACATGGATTTAAGCAGCTCAAATAATCAATAAAATAGTACTTATCACTCCACCAAGCATCAGATGACACCATCCCTGCAGGTCCCAGCTGCTCATTTGCCAACGCCAGCTACCACTGAGCTATCCCTGGACTCCCTGAGCTTCCCTCAGCCAAGCTCCAGTCTCAGCTCCAGTCTGCAGCTCGGCCATTGCAACCTGAGATGGAAAAACGGACAAACCTGCTCCAAGGAAAGTTCTCCATTGACTCTCCTTGAGTGTTTGAATCCTCCCCTGTCACCTGCAGCTTAATCAGACTGTTAGAGCAGCATATCACACAGTAAATCAAGTATCAGATGTAAACAGCAGAGAATCGGATATGGTCAGGCGCGATCGGAGCGTCTGACAGTGCAATTTGAATTAAAGTGATCGGTCACCGGACAGATCAGAGATCCTCCTGATCGGTCACCAGACCGATCAGGATGGGTTCAGACCGATCAGGCTTCGTCCTGATCGATCCCCAACGCTCAATCAGAAATCGCGATTTCTTTGGGACTCTCCTTGATCGATCACCAGACCGATCCCAGGTTGTGGATCGATCACCGGACCGATCCACCCCTATATCAGGCGATTTCTAAGTTTCTCAGCCCAAGCCTTCTGATCGGTCAACTGACCGATCAGGGGGTCTCCTGATCGGTCACCAGACCGATCAGGCACCGTCCTGATCGATCTTAGTGAGGAACCCGCGAAGCTGGATCGTTCTCCAGAACGATCTGCACAGTGATCCTGATCTGTCATCAGACCGATCAGGCGCAGATCAGCACGGGAACTCAACCTCACTGTCTGCTCCCTAATCGGTCACCAAACCGATCAGGAGCCAGTCAGTGGGTGAATTGCATACTCCCTGATCGGTCACCAGATCGATCAGGAACAGCACAGTAGGTTCCCAACCTCACTGTGTGCTCCCTGATCGGTCACCAGACCGATCAGTCATCGCTGGATCAGTCACCAGACCGATCCATGAAGGAGCAGCGTGCAAGATTCCCTGATCGGTCACCAGACCGATCCAGGGACTCAAACCTAGCCCTCCAAGCTAAGTTTTCATCCATCTTAGCCCTCCAAGCTAAGGAGTTTTCACCTAACTCTCCAAGTTGGGAATTTGCACCTAACCCTCCAAGTTAGGACTTTTCACCTAGCCCTCCAGGACTTTTCACCCAACCCTTCCGAATTAGGACTTTTCCAAACCTAGCCCTCCAAGCTAGGACCTGACCCTCCAAGACAGGACTTTTTCACCTAATTCTCCAAGATGGGAATTTGCACCTAACCCTCCAAGTTAGGACTTTTCACCTAGCCCTCCAAGCTAGGACTTTTCACCCACCTCTTCCAAATTAGGACTTTTCACACACCTAACCCTCCAAGCTAGGATTTTCAACACCTAACCTCCCAGGTTAGGATTTTCCAACACCTAGCCCTCCAACCTAGGATTTTCCATACCATGCCTGATCCCCGATCAGGACTTAACCATCATCAATAATCATCCACCTAAACTAAAATCGGTGTCAACACCAAAATAACAATCTGGGCCAGACTGCATCAACAATCTCCCCCTTTTTGTTGTTTGACAACCCGATTTTACGTTTAGGGATTCTCAATCAAGTTTTTCAAATTTAGAATCATAGGGGAATCCAGATCCTCCTCCTACAACATGATCATCCTAAACTTAACCAACCAACAATCTCTCCCCCTTTGTCGAACACCGAAAAGGGGTCTAGAAGGGCTGTTACGTTTAAACCAACTCCCCCTCAACCCTAGGGGTATCCTAAACCAACAACAATTTGATTGATATTTGATAAGCATATGAAAACATATGACAACCGGATTTAGGCATGATAAATTAGGCATATGTATCATATGAGCATGGCATCATAAGCATGAACATAGCTATGAATCAAATATGTAGATAGTACTCATAGCGTCAACAATAAGCATACTAAAGTAGAATAAAACATGCATTAAAGTCAGAAGAAATAAGTCATAAAACATCCAGAGTGATAATAAGATGCAAGACATATGCATCAAGGTCAAAGTACCAACAAATATGACACTCATCATAAAGGGTAATGTCATCAATCCCCTGCGAGGTCATCATCTGAGGAATTAGCAATGTAGATAACACCCCTGGTAGAGGAATGCTGGGGGACCCACCACCAGGATAGGCATGATGGTACCACTCCTCAGACCAAGTGTCCTGGAATGAGCTGATCGCAGAGACATCAGATGCTAGAGCATCGATACGGCGATCGAAAGACTGACACTCTGAGCGGATCTCCTGTCGCCAGAGCTCGGAGATATGCAACTCGTGCTCCATCATACGCTCTATCTCCGCAACCTGCCAGTGTAGGTCAGGAGCCTACTCGTCATAATCTGCAGTATCAGATACCGGCCCCTGGTCATGAACTGCTCTCGGTAGCTCCCCCGCATGGCTGCGATCCTTCCACCTCAACCCCTGGGGCCCGAGAACAATGCTGGACTGAGAGAGCATGCGACGGTCCAGCCGGCAGTCTTGTCGAACCATGGGTACAATGCGGCCCTGGAAACGTCAATGCCAACTGACTCCAGCCAGGCAGTGATGATATGACCAAATGGCATGTAGACTGACTGAGTGGTCGGCATACCATGGACAATGATAGAGAAATAGACCGAAGCCACTGGATCAAAATCTAACTGCTGATGCATTCCGTAGAGCATCAAGCAGTGGAACGGGTGAATCTCATCCACGTGTTTCGAAGTAGTGGGTAGGAGACTATTGGTGATGATCTTAAATAGCACATAGTCAACAGGAGAAAGGTGAAGAGCAGGAAATGTGGGAAAATCACGGGTGCGCTCACCGTAACCCCTTGGCCTGGGATGGCCTAGAAAGTACTCATAGATGGAATCAGGAGTCACTCCATCGAAGGGAACCGGAAGGGGATCAGGATGAAAAGGGTAGAGAAAGAAATCATTTTCTGACCGGCGACAGCCGAGAAAATCAGTAAAAATAGATCGATTAAAATCGAGGTCGATACCGGCAACACGGGTCCTCCACCCAGTGCCCTCTCCACTCACCATGTTGTTATAGAATTCAGAGACCAAGTCAAGGTTGATCGGCCTCTCAAGGTAAAGAATGGATTGAAGATTATAATGTTTGATACTTTGTCGGATTGTCGGGCAATGTTCATAGATGAAGGATTGATCTATAGTTCGACACGGCATGAGTTTGAAGTTGTGCCATTGGAATTTGAGAGCAAGACTGATACTCTGAAATCGAGTATGTAGAGGTGGTGGAGGCCTTGGAGAAGGTGTAGATATTAAAGGGTCTTTGCCCTTTGAGCTTTCAACCATAGGTTCCTTACCCTTAGAAAATTTCCTAACGATTGGAATAGGCAATTGGAATAGGCAAGTATGATCAAGGTTAGGTTAAACCCAATCAGAGAATGTGATCAAGACACAATGATTAAGAGAACACAATTGGACCAAGAATCGATCATAGGGTGATAATCAAAAAGTGAAGCATTCGATCAAGAGGGTCACGGCCAGATAAAGGTCATGGCACCATACCAAGAACAACACACCAAACTTGATTAGCTTCATATACATGTAATCCATGAACAGATGTGCAAGAAAATCGAAGTCAAAAACTCACTTTGGTGCCATCGGTGATGTTTTTGGAGATTGGAAGAGCAGGCTTGCGCAAGGAGAAAACCCGCCGCAAGAGAGATTGCAAAGCCTTGCAGCGCTGAAGAGAGAGCGTCACAGGAAGAAGACAGAGCTCGGAAGAACCCCTTAGGACCGCACGCGCGCACTCGAAAAGGAAGAAGGAAGCACTGGGAAGCTTTCACACGAAGCAAAGGTTGCGCGAGTGGGAGGTTTCGGCGCTAGGGTTCGACAAGGAGAGGGTTTTCGTGAAGTTAATCGGTTGGTGGATCAGTCCACCAACCAAAATTTAAAGCGATTGAACGGATCACCGTTCGATCTGATAGCGCCCAGACCGATCAGGCTACGGCCTAATCGGACTGATCTGGTCCTGATCGGTCTGGTGACCGATCAGGCGCGCTCCTGATCGGTCGTCTGATCGATCAGGGCACGGACAGTAGGGTCCGGAGAAAAACCTGGGAGTTCCCTGATCGGTCTGTGGACCGATCCCCATAGGGTGCCAGATCAGTCCGGGGACCTATCCAGGCTAGCTCAGAACACTTGGCTAAAATTTCGGAAAGTCACTGCTGCCCCTCCGATCGGTCTGTGGACCGATCGTTGCAGGATGAAGCCAGATCGGTCCGGCGACCGATCAGCCTTATGCCTGATCGGTCCGGTGACCGATCAGGGTTCCTGATACTCCGTGATACGATCTGAAATATTCACTTTCAGATTTTCAGAAATTTTCCAACGAGATCTGATGAAGTATATCGAACTTGGACATGATCTCATGACTAAAATTGATCCCTGAACAAGGATCTAAAGTCCTTATAGGTTCAACAATCACTTTCATCCACCCAAGTAGAGTCAAACTCAATCAACAATTCTTCAAGCAAATTCAATCAAGTTTTGTTCCAAATTCAGGTTTCCAATCAAGTTGCCTTGATTGGAATGTCCAAGTATGATCATGGAGCCATATACACATATGTTATGCAATGGTTTTCCCCATACTTGGTCACCGAAGTGATTATTATCTCGTCAACTTAATTTCTCAAGGGATGCATTGACATTTTGAGAAATTGAGTTGATCCTAACATCTCATCCCATATCTAGCAAACAAAAACGTTTTGTTAAACCTTATAGTTTATGTGAGATGTCCCCAAAGGTATCCAATTGTTTCCCAACAATTTCGAAATCATCATGAAGGGTTTGAAAGCATTTTGAAATTCATGAAGCGCGACACATTCCCAACTCCCTTCTTAGGAAACTAAATCATTTTCGGGGAGTGGTTTAGTGAAAATGTCAGCTAGGTTTGATTTGGACTCTACATGCGAGAGTACAATATCTCCTCTAGCTACATGATCCCTAATGAAGTGGTGATGCACCTCAATATGTTTGGTCCTAGAGTGATGGACTGGATTCTTGGTTAAGTTAATTGTGCTAATGTTATCACATAACACTTGCACACCCTTGTAACTCAATCAATAGTCCTCTAGAGTATGTATCATCCACAATAATTGTGATACGCTCTCTCCCATGGCGATATATTCTGCCTCGGTCATGGAGAGAGCAACACAATGTTGCTTCCGACTTGACCAACTTACTAAGGACGAACCTAAGAATTGGCAACCCCCACTTGTGCTCTTCCGGTCCAACTTACATCCAGCGTAGTCGGAATTCGTATTGTCACGCCCCGAGACCTAGGAGCCGCTGATCCAATAGAAAATCGGACAGCACCTCCTCTGTCCAGCGGACAATTAACATATGCATACAATATATATATCATAACCACGCAGTTTATATGGCCTTAGGCCTCAAATCCAAGCAGAATAACAACATATATGATAATATGCTCATAAAACCAAAACCCGAACTTACCTGAGCTGCCAGGAGGCAGGACCGCAGCAAAATCACACACATAGTCCAACATAGGACTCAAAAGTACAATGCCATAAATCAAATCCCATAACACAAGTCCATGATAAATCTGGTGCAAGAAAATAAAACGTAATATGGCCCTAAAACAGAAAATAGTAGATAAAACCCAAAGCGAATGTAGTAGCACGCACGGGACTGGCGACTCGGACCCTCCTGGCAGATATCAACCTGAAATCAAAAAGTAATGGCAACGGTGTGAGTCCATAAGCTCAGCGGATACCCAACAGATATGCATAGTATGTTACAATAACAATAAGGGTCTACACTAATACAGTCTCATATGGATAATAGGCAAGGGTATACTGAGGATACTAAATATAGGTACATACCCGAATCCATCTAGCCTGCAAAGGGTGAAATACATCCCTATGGAACAAATAGAACATATAATCCAAGATAAACAGGTATCCAATATATGCATGTCAATCAAGTGCAGAAATCAAATGCAGCAAGCAATGCACGATGTAAAATATGCACATGGTGCAATGACATGTGTCACCCCTGACACCAATCAGATCATCGCCCATCTGTCATAAATGAACGTCCGAAAAGGTAGAGCTATGACAACTGTACGCACCCTGCTATCACTGCTCCTGAGTGATCGAGTGGACAGGATGCTGGCGGAGGTCTCTCTCCTACCCCAAGCAGTGGGGGAGTCTAGCTCTCATCTTCTCGTGTCTCAGGACGAGAAGGGATCCCTGGCTGCTACCACGCACCGGAACCACCCTCCAAATAGTGACCGTGCGGAGCAATACAGGGCAAATGCACATACCATATGGTAGCCACTACCCATGAGTGGATGTGTGTGCATATCCTCATGTAACTGGCGACGGGCTCGGACTATATAGGAGCCGATGATCGCCAGCATGCAACAATGCAAGGATGGTGCATTATCTAAACATATAACCCTCACCAAGTTCTCAACTAACACCACCGGGTGCTAGGAATAGGTTTGAATCCTATATCATGAGATACAAGTAACCTAGTAGATATACTAACAAAATAACTAGTGATCTATCAATATCAAAATGCAAAAGGGAAGGTATCACTACATCTATGTATATATCTACCCATATAGATAGAAACTCATGAGACTGTATAAAGTGAAACAGGAGCTAACCTTAAGGATAAACAGCAGCATATATCAGATGCCGGTACACTAAGGCAGATAAGCATACAATCTTACTGTTATCTATAACAGACAATGCATAACAAGAAGATTATATCTAAAAGATAAGTCAAGGGGTACCTGTTAGTAATATGAGAGAAGTGTCCTAAGGCAATTGCCTTATGATTGTAAATATTTATTTTAATAAATGAAAAATTTACTATTTGAGTATACATATTTGTGTATTTGATTGGGATCTTAAACTCATTTACTGAATGTCCGCAATACAATTCACAGCATGAGAGAATTTGTGATGAATTCACAACTAGTGATTATCTCTACATGTGCAATTGTGAAGTATTGAAATTGTCCCTAGTCGATGAATTGATAAATATGGACACTATCAATTCTGTTGAGACTAGCATGAGTTATTCTCTAATCAGCTGATTCTCACTGGCTGGTGACATTGGGATGTCCGGAGATAAACATGAATGCTAGTTAAGGGAACTAGTTCATTGAAGTGACTGGCTGTAAAACTTCACATGGTAGTCTATATATAGACATGTCAGTGAAGTTCTTACCGCAGCTTAAGTGCGATGTTCCTTTGACATGCGGTGTTCAAGTCATCTTGGTCATGGAGACTTATACTTTAACATCTTAAGCAAGCATCTCCAAGGAGGTGTGGACCCAGGATGGTTGGGTATAAGCCGAAGTGCCCGAAGATGTTTGAACAGCCTACAAAGGATTCACCACTCCTTGTGAGGAGATGTATACCCAAGGTCTATCGTCGGATTGTTACTCAAAGCCTCTGGCCAGAGCATGACATGTTTAGAGTATGAGTCTCTTAAATACATGAGAGTAATTAGAAATCCAAAGGACGAGAGAACGTTACTTGGGCTAGGTGTGACATAGTCAGCCTAGTGGGGACTGACACACACAGAACATGTCCTGAACCAAGTGGGTATAAGATGGTGAAGGGAATGAGGCACGATTCATTAGAGTTGCTGAAGGGTTTCAGAATTATTTCTGAGGTCAACCGTTGATCTTTCGATTAATTGGGGATCATGATGTACTACTAGGTGCCACTCATGATCATTCTATAATTGATGAATTATAGACGGCCAACATAAATCGAAATCCTATTTAGTCACACGCACTACAAGTAATCCGAGGGATTTTAAAACGAGTTGAAAATTGGATTTTCCGATCAAGAGAAATAAGTCGAATCTGAATTTATCAGAGGCGCATCGGAAGCTTAAAATGGCCAGGTCTTTTGAAGGCTTATTGAGCGAATTAAATGAGTTTAATTCGCGAGGAGGCGGCTTGGTTTGGCCGGCCAAAGAGGGTCCCCACCCTCTTTGGTTTGGCCGGCCACAACATGGAGGGAAACCAATTTATTTGGTTTAAATTATAAAATAAATCAAGCGCGATTTGTTTTATAAAATTATGGATAAATAAATATAAAGAAATTTATGTAAATAAATTTATTTTCATGGAAATTAAAATAAACTTTAAATGGTTTATTTTATTTTATAAAATGAATTATGAATTGATTTTTCCATGATAAGAAAATTTATATAATAAATTTATTCCTTTTATAGAAATTAAAATGAACCATTGATTGGTTTATTTTATTTTATAAAATCAATTATGAATTGATTTTTCCATGATAAGAAAAATTTATACAATAAATTTATTCTTTTTATGGAAATTAAAATGAGCCATGGATTGATTTATTTTATTTTATAAAATCAATTATGAATTGATTTTTTCATAATAAGAAAAATTTATATAATAAATTTCTTGTAAATTTTATTCCATAATAAAAAGGGAGATGTATTTGTTTTATTATAAATTTAGTTATAATAAAACTTGGCATAACGGAATAATTCATAAGAAAATTTATAGGATAAATTTCTTATGAAAATTTATTCCGTTAAAAGGGAGACATGGCGATGGAGAGACTACTATATAAAGGAACCAAGGCAAGGCTTGAATTCCAATCAATCAAGAGATAAAGTAGCAAGCTCTCTCTCTCTCTCTCTTATTCTCTCCCTCTCTCTCTCTAGGGTCGGCGCCCTCTTTCTCTCTCTAGAGCCGGCGCCCTCTATCCTCCCCTAGGGCCCGCGCACCGCCTAGGGTTGTCGTGAGCCTCCTCCACCAAGAAGGTGCCAAAGAAGAAGAAGAAGCGGGTCGCAACTCCTTCCTTCCCCCGGAATCTTGATTCCGTTACTTGGTGGTTAGTTTCCATCTCTCTCTCTTGATATTCTAGTTGTGCCTTTGGAGAATCTAGTAGTTCTCGTCGGCACAAAACTCGTGGCTTTGCGAAGTCATCCCGAAGAGAACTCGGCGTGGACGCGAATAGAGGCGGAGCTTCCAAGGGACGCTACGGTTGGATCTCGTCCCTTACTTCGAGTTACGCGAGGTATTGAGTAAATTAGTTTACTTTCTGCAAAATTTTAATTTATGATCATGTCCACACATCATAAGGTTGCATGCTAGATACGTGGTTAAAATAATTTGAGAAATTATTTATGCTAATTCTTCCGCTGCACGTAATTATTTTTTAAAATTACGAACCCGTATCCATGTCAACATGCACCCGGTCCCAACAGTGGTATCAGAGCCGGTTAGTGTTCGACATAATCATATAATTATTTTGCGGAAAACTTTGTCATGATCTCAATTTTGGAAAATTTTCAATTATGGAAACTTTCCAATTATGATAAATTTTAGATTTAGGAATTTCAAAGTTTGGAAATCCTCATGAAATTTCGCAAACTTTTGAAATATCCTAGTTTCTGAAATTTTATGATAATTGTGAAAACTTCCCATTTTGGAAACTTTCCAATTTTGGAAATTTCCTATTTTGGAAATTTTCTAATTTTGGAAATATGTAAGTTTTCTTTGTACCAGAAACTTACAATTATTCTGAAAACCTATTATGAAATCTCGCAATTTTGGGCACTTTCTTTCAAGAAAGTCTAGACAAATTTATGGATCATTAATTGACAATTAAATTCGAATTGGTTTTAAATTATTAACAAAATTCTTTATTTTGGATTGAGCCTCGGGGAGCCGTCCAATTTAAAGTTAGTTGTTGTAATTTAATTTCCCATTTTGAATAAAATTGTCATGTTTAATTTGGTTACGCCTCGGGGAGCGGACCAAATTGGATTTACGACAAATTTCTTTTCTTTGGGTATCTGAGCCTCGGGGAGCCACCCTTAGAAAACAATTTGTTGTAATTAATTAATCCATGAATAAAATATGTGATCAAATCTTGGAAATTTGATTTAAGAGGTGATGCTCTTACATATTGTTGTCTCCAAAATTAATTAGGAAAATGGTTTCCTATAGAGTTTTCTTAAAAGAGATTTTCATGAAAATAATATGTGGTTGAATTAAGGGAATCTGTCTCTTAATTTAATAAGATTTGATTTAGAGAAATCAAAGTCTTAAACATATTATTTCCGAAATTGATTATGACAATTTAGGAAATTGTTTCCCAAAACAATTCCTTGAATAAAGTATGAAATTAGAATTAGGAAATCCGGTTCCTAATTCAATTAATGAGACTTGATAAATTAAGTCACATACATACTTTATTAAGGAAATCGTTAGTCATGACATAATTATATGTCATGAATGTGCTTAGAAAAGAAAGGATGAGACCCAAAACCCCTTACAAAATATTAAGGCCAACACCTTCCATTAATATGGTTAGAATCGGAGTTTTGTTTCTCGTTTGGGTTGATGGACACATCCATGCCCGGCTTGAACCTCAACATGTTCAAACCATGGAATTAGTTTATGAATAATATAGTTGGAGTCAGAGGTCAATCCTTAGTTTTGGTTGTTGGACACATCCAAGCCTGACTAAACGGTTGAATGAGCTCCAACCATATTAAAACTATTTCTTGATTAATGGGTCAGCCTTAAGCTTGGAGCATCGATTTGTTGTGCCACAGCCAAGGTCGATGTAAAGAGAGGTGCAGTTGGGTGCTATGTATAATGTTGCATACTTGTTAATGAGTTAACAACCCAATGATTTATGCAAACATTCAATTAGTTGATAGCATAAAGTGATAGTTACATATATGTGATATGTAATCGGTATAATTACCTACCTTCATAGCTAAGAATAACTTGATGGCCACAGCCATGGTTGTTCTTATCTATGGTTGGATATCAACCTATTTGGAGATGTTCCTACGATCTCCCGAATTGATAAAAAGGGTTATTCAATTCGAAAAATAAATAGGATTTAATTAATGTATGTTGATACATTCTTTATCATTCTTCTCATATAAGCTCAATTTGTATTTCTAGGATAATCACTCGATCATGTCTTCTCTGAATTTGCGATCCATTTTGGACACCAATAAACTGACTGGGCCAAACTTCATGGACTGGCTTCGAAACCTAAGGATAGTCCTTAAGGCAGAGAAGCTTGCTTATGTCCTTGAAAATCAACTTCCCAACCGTCCTCCTGAAAATGCAACTCCAGACCAGTTTCCTGAGTTGCTCAACCTGCTGAAGACTGTAGAGCCTTCTGTGAAGCAGGATCAAAAGACGGTACTGTTAGTTGGTTCCTCAAAGAAAGGTTCTAAGAGGAAGGCCAATGAACAGAATAAAGGAAAGAAGAAAAAGGCCAAAAAGATTGAAAAGACCCCAAAAGGAACTTGCCATCATTGTGGCAAGGAGGGTCACTGGCGAAGAAACTGTAAGGTTTATCTTGAGTCCTTGAAGAAGAAGGCATCCGATGCCCCATGCTCTTCAGGTATCTTCGTTATTGAATGTCACTCTATTTTCTCAAATACCTGGGTACTTGATACTGGGTGTAGCTCACATATATCTAATGACATACAAGGGCTAAGGAATAGAAGAAGACTCGTCAAGGGAGAAGCGAATTTGCGAGTTGGAAATGGAGCAAAGATTGCTGCTGTTGCCATCGGAACATATTTGCTAAAGCTCCCTACTGGACGTGTCTTAGAATTGGATAATTGTTATTTTGTTCCTTCGTTAATAAAGAACATTGTATCTATTTCATGTTTGAATGAAAAGGGTTATCATTTAACTTTTAGTAACAATTGTTGTTACATAACTTTAAATGGCGTTCTTTATGGGAATGGAACTTTGTGCAATGGTATCTACACGTTAGATTTATCCGGTGACGTTTTCAATATCGAAGTTAGCAACAAACGTGCTCGAATAGATAATCGAATAGACTCCTACACGTGGCATTGTCGTCTTGGCCATGTAAGTAAGAAACGCATGACCAAATTACACCGATGTGGAATTTTGGAATCATTTGAACCCGGTTCATTTGATACATGCGAATCATGCTTAAAAGGCAAGATGACCAAATTACCCTTTTCCGGAAAAGGTAATCCAGTGGGAGAATTGCTTGGTCTAATACATACTGATGTATGTGGACCAATGTCAACTCTTGCACAAGGAGGCTATAGCTACTTCATCACCTTTATCGATGATCACTCACGATTCGGGTATGTGTTCTTGATGAAACACAAATCTGAAGCTTTTGAGAAATTCAAAGAGTTCAGAAATGAAGTAGAGAAACAGCTTGGCAAAAGTATTAAGATACTTCGATCCGATCGGGGTGGTGAATACTTAAGTCAAGAGTTTCAAGATTATCTTAGGGACAATGGGATATTGTCCCAATGGACTCCGCCGTATACACCACAGCATAATGGTGTATCTGAGAGGCGCAACCGAACCTTGATGGACATGGTTAGGTCGATGATGAATCATGCAACTCTTCCAGAATCCTTTTGGGCTATGCACTTAAGACAGCTGTTTACTTGCTAAACAGAGTCCCGACCAAGGTAGTCTCTACTACTCCATATGAGACTGGAATAGTAAGAAACCTCACTTAACTCACCTTAAGATATGGGGTTGTCCTGCTTATGTGAAGCGGACTATATCAGACAAATTGGATGCTAAGTCTGATAAATGTCTATTTATTGGATACCCTAAGGAAACAAGGGTTACCAATTCTATCATCCCTTGGAACAAAAGGTGTTTGTTTCAAGGCATGCTGTATTTCTGGAAAAAGAATTTCTTTTACAAGAAAACAGTGGGAGTGGCATTGAACTTGATGAAGTTCAAGAAACTCCAATAGACATTACAGAGACACCTAGTCTAGACCCACAACCAATAACTCATAATGATGAGCTATCAGTTGAACCTAAAACAACACCACCTCTTCGTAGGTCTGATAGGACACGCAATATTCCAGAGAGATACGGATTTCTCATAAGTGAATCGAATGACGTGTTACTCATAAGCGATGACGAACCTATCAGTTATGAAGATGTTCTGAAAAGTTCAGAAAGGGACAAATGGCTTGAAGCCATGAAGTCGGAAATGGATTCCATGTACGAAAATCAAGTATGGGACTTGGTTAACCCACCTGAAGGGATTAAGCCCATAGGGTGCAAGTGGGTTTTCAAGAAGAAAACCGACATGGAAGGTAATGTTGTTACCTTTAAGGCTAGATTAGTGGCAAAAGGATATCGTCAGAAACAGGAAATTGATTATGACGAAACTTATTCGCCAGTAGCTATGCTTAAATCCATTCGGATGCTCCTAGCCATAGCAGCTCATTATGATTATGAGATATGGCAAATGGATGTAAAAATAGCTTTCCTTAATGGAAACCTGCTTGAGGATGTATACATGATACAACCTGAAGGTTTTACATCGGTTGATAAAACCAAAGTATGCAAGCTTCGACGATCCATATATGGACTGAAGTAAGCATCCAGGAGCTGGAACATCCGTTTTGATGAGACAATCAAAGAGTTTGATTTCTCACAAAATCCTGACGAACCTTGTGTGTACAAGAAGGTTAGTGGGAGTGCAGTCGTATTCCTAGTATTATATGTCGATGACATATTACTTATAGGAAACGATATGTCAGTCTTACAGATAGTTAAAATTTGGTTGTCCAAAACATTCTCCATGAAAACCTGGGAGAAGCAACCTATATCCTTGGGATTAGAATCTATAGAGATAGATCAAAACGGTTGCTTGGTCTTTCGCAGTCTACATATATGAACCGAGTGCTAAAAAGGTTTAGCATGTCGGAATCCAAGAAAGGTTACCTTCCCATCAGGCATGGGATCAACCTTTCAAAGTCTATGTGTCCGCGCACAAAAAACGAGAGGATTTGCATGAATAAGATTCCTTATGCATCCGCGATAGGATCTATCATGTATGCTATGTTATGTATAAGGCCCGATGTATCGTATGCTCTGAGCATCACAAGCAGATACCAGTCGGATCCAGGAATGGATCATTGGGCGGCTGTCAAGACAATCCTTAAGTACTTAAGAAGAACTAAGGATGTGTTCCTAATATATGGAGAAGGAGATATGGTAATACGTGGGTATACAGATGCCAGTTTCCAGACAGATAAGGATGACTCCAAATCTCAGTCTGGATACGTATTTACTTTGAATGGAGGCGCAATAAGTTGGAAGAGTTCCAAACAAGACACCGTAGCGGATTCTACCACGGAAGCGGAATATATCGCAGCTTCGGAAGCAGCAAAGGAAGCAGTCTGGATCAAGAAGTTTGTCTCCGAACTTGGTGTGGTTCCAACCATTGATGAAGCAGTGCCGGTTTACTGCGACAACAATGGAGCTATTGCACAAGCAAAGGAACCAAGGTCTCATCAGCGATCCAAACATGTGCTTCGCCGCTATCATCTGATCAGAGAGATTATAAGTAGGAATGATATACAAATTGAGAAAATTCCCACTGAAAGGAATTTAGCGGATCCTTTAACTAAGGCCTTGCCTCAGAAGCAAGTTTGAGGGTCATGTTAGAGCCTGTGGTATTGGATACCGTAGCGATTGGCATTAGGCCAAGTGGGAGTTTGTTAGTAATATGAGAGAAGTGTCCTAAGGCAATCGCCTTATGATTGTAAACATTTATTTTAATAAATGAAAATTCACTATTTGAGTATACATGTTTGTGTATTTGATTGGGATCTTAAACTCATTTACTGAATGTCCGCAATACAATTCACAGCATGAGAGAATTTGTGATGAATTCACAACTAGTGATTATCTCTACATGTGCAATTGTGAAGTATTGAAATTGTCCCTAGTCGATGAATTGATAAATACGGACACTATCAATTCTGTTGAGACTAGCATGGGTTATTCTCTAATCAGCTGATTCTCACTGGCTGGTGACATTGGGATGTCCGGAGATAAACATGAATGCTAGTTAAGGGAACTAGTTCATTGGAGTGACTGGCTGTAAAACTTCACATGGTAGTCTATATATAGACATGTCAGTGAAGTTCTTACTGCAGCTTAAGTGCGATGTTCCTTTGACTTGCGGTGTTCAAGTCATCTTGGTCATGGAGACTTATACTTTAACATCTTAAGCAAGCATCTCCAAGGAGGTGTGGACCCAGGATGGTTGGGTATAAGCCGAAGTGCCCGAAGATGTTTGAACAGCCTACAAAGGATTCACCACTCCTTGCGAGGAGATGTATACCCAAGGCCTATCGTCGGATTGTTACTCCAAAGCCTCTGGCCAGAGCATGACATGTTTAGAGTATGAGTCTCTTAAATACATGAGAGTAATTAGAAATCCAAATGACGAAGAGAACGTTACTTGGGCTAGGTGTGACGTAGTCAGCCTAGTGGGGACTGACACACATAGACCATGTCCTGAACCAAGTGGGTATAAGATGGTGAAGGGAATGAGGCACGATTCATTAGAGCTGCTGAAGGGTTTCAGAATTATTTCTGAGGTCAACCGTTGATCTTTCGATTAATTGGGGATCATGATGTACTACTAGGTGCCACTCATGATCGTTCTATAATTGTTGAATTATAGACGACCAACATAAATCGAAAGCCTATTTAGTCACACGCACTACAGTAATCCGAGGGATTTAAAACGAGTTGAAAATTGAATTTTCCGATCAAGAGAAATAAGTCGAATCTGAATTTATCAGAGGCGCATCGGAAGCTTAAAATGGCTAAGTCTTTTGAAGGCTTATTGGGCGAATTAAATGAGTTTAATTCGCGAGGAGGCGGCTTGGTTTGGCCGGCCAAGAGGGTCCCACCCTCTTTGGTTTGGCCGGCCACAACATGGAGGAAACCAATTTATTTGGTTTAAATTATAAAATAAATTAAGCGCGATTTGTTTTATAAAATTATGGATAAATAAATATAAAGAAATTTATTAATACAATTTATTTCATGGAAATTAAAAATAAACCTTATTGGTTTATTTTATTATAAAATAATTATGAATTGATTTTTCATGATAAGAAAATTTATATAATAAATTTATTCTTTTATGGAAATTAAAATGAACCATTGATTGGTTTATTTTATTTTATAAAATCAATTATGAATTGATTTTCCATGATAAGAAAATTTATAAATAAATTATTCTTTTATGGAATTAAAATGAGCCATGGATTTTTATTTATTTTATAAAATCAATTATGAATTGATTTTTTCATAATAAGAAAAATTATATAATAAATTCTTGTAAATTTATTCCATAATAAAAGGGAGATGTATTTGTTTTATTAAAAATTTAGTTATAATAAAACTTGGCATAACGGAATAATTCATAAGAAAATTTATAGGATAAATTCTTATGAAAATTTATTCCGTTAAAAGGGAGACATGGCGATGGAGAGCTACTATATAAAGGAACCAAGGCAAGGCTTGAATTCCAATCAATCAAGAGATAAAGTAGCAAGCTCTCTCTCTCTCTCTTATCTCTCCTCTCCTCTCTCTGGTCCGCCTCCTCTCTCTAGGCCGGCGCCCTCTCTCCTCCCCTAGGCCCGCGCACCCCTAGGGTTGTCGTGAGCCTCCTCCACCAAGAAGGTGCCAAAGAAGAAGAAGAAGCGGGTCGCAACTCCTTCCTTCCCCCGAATCTTGATTCCGTTACTTGTGGTTAGTTTCCATCTCTCTCTCTTGATATTCTAGTTGTGCCTTTGGAGAATCTAGTAGTTCTCGTCGGCACAAAACTCGTGGCTTTGCGAAGTCATCCCGAAGAGAACTCGGCGTGGACGCGAATAGAGGCGGAGCTTCCAAGGGACGCTACGGTTGGATCTCGTCCTTACTTCGAGTTACGCGAGGTATTGAGTAAATTAGTTACTTTCTGCAAAATTTTAATTTATGATCATGTCTACACAATATAAGGTTGCATGCTAGATACGTGGTTAAAATAATTTGGAAATTATTTATGCTAAATTCT
>JAGFNQ010006281.1:334319-427549 GCA_024364735.1 Boesenbergia rotunda | reverse complement strand
TAATAACGTAGAGGCTAGCATGTAGGTCAACATGATGACTTGATCTCACAAGTCATAGATATAGAGATATCAAGTTGACACATGGGTATGCATTGGAGAATGTATACTGAATGACCCACCATGAGAAAGTATCATGGATCGTTATATGAGTGTCCATATACTTTCTCATGTGGCTATTAGTATGACTATTAGTCCTTGGACCTGAAGTCACCATGGATTCCTACATAAGGAGTTGCGTACTTTGGCTTCGTCAAACGTCACCCGTAAATGGGTGGACTATAAAGGCGATTACTGGGTATGTAACAAATTATGGAGAGGGATGTGAGTGATGTAGATGGGATCTATCCCTCCTATATGACGGGAGCGATATCGTATTCTTGATAGAGTGAGACCACAAAGTGCATGGCCATGCCCAAGTGAGTCAATATGAGATATTGAGCTCACTTGATTAGTGTGAGTCTACTTGGAGTTCAAGATATAGATTGACTCGAGGATGACACGGTCTATGCCTCAATTGAGTCAATCTAGATATCAAGGATAGAGGGACATTATCATATATTGTGAGAGTCACAATTATTAGTCACAAGGTGATGTTGGATCTCAACATTCTTGTAACTTGGGTAGCAATGATGTGTTGCTAGATACCGCTCATTGCTTATGTTTCTAAGAGGTTAGAAGCATTGCCAACGTTACAAGAACCTATAGGGTCACACGCAAAGAACAAATAGATGGAGAAAAATTGAAGTCAAGTTTGACTTGGCTAAATATGGAAAGTCCATAAAAGGCAAGTTTGACTTGACCTAAATCCAAATCAAGTTTGACTTGACTTGGTTCCACTTCAAGTTAGACTTGACATGGGAGAAGAAGTGAAGTCAAGTTTGACTTGGCTAAATATGGAAAGTCCATAAAAGGCAAGTTTGACTTGACCTAAATCTAAATCAAGTTTGACTTGATTTGATTCCACTTCAAGTTAGACTTGACATGGGAGAAGAAATAGAGTCAAGTTTGACTTGACTATTTATGGAAAGTCCATAAAAGGCAAGTTTGACTTGACCAAAACCCACCTCACCTTTGTTTGACCAAGTGATGACTTGGTTTTCCCCCCATTTGAATTTCGAATTCAAATTGAAAGGGGATATGGAAGGCCACCTAATGGCACTTAATAGCCATTATGGCCGGCCACCTAATGGCCATTAATGGCCATTAAGTGGCCGGCCACCATGTGGGAACAAAACCTATGTTTTGTTTCATTTTGGTCGTGAGGCTTTTCTTCTTCTCTCTTGATTTTTGGTGGGAGTGCTTCTTCGACCTCTCCTCTTGGCCGAAAGCTATAGGGTGCTAGCACACCTAAGCTTTTGATCCATCTTCATTTGTTCGCGTGGATACGTATAGAGGAGTGTCTGCTTTGATACTCTAAGAGATCCGGCGGCCTTTTGGACAAGCGGGAAAGCGAAGGGCTACGCGTCAAGGGTAATGATTCTTATCATGTAGATCTAATGTAGATTAAACTCGTACTCGTAATTTATTTTTATGTTCGCACGGATCCGTGGCCGAACTTCTGGGGTTTCCGCAACGCAAAAAGCGGTTTTTGCGGCCTAGAATTTCCAACATTAGCATCTCATCCCAATTGAAGTTCAACCACTTCTACAAATCAAAAGCCATCTCTCTGATCGCATAACCCAAAACCACACAATTACCTCCAGAGCACTGTTTAGAAAGAACAATCCAATTAAATCCCGTCACCCACCAATCTGCTAGACAAAACATCAACTGATGAATACCAAAATTTGATCTATAACATCACGATTAACATTGATCCATACTCATCCAATTGAAATCGTAGCCTATCTCTAAACCAATCCAAAAATGAAACACCAGTTCATGCTCAGGAACCACTCACGGCAGTTCCAAATCAAAACCTAGGTAGAATAGCATGATAGCAAATCTCAAGAACAAAACCAACGAAGCATCCAGACAAAATCATCCTTACCTGATCAGTAGCCGACAGCCACCTCTGCTCAGAATCAGTCGACACCCCACTAGAGGAAGGAGATTAGCTAATATCAATTCCTTTGCTTCGATCAAAATCTGATCGAATTGGTTGCAACCCAATCCCTGCTAGAGTAGCTACGGCAAATCAACATTCAATCTTCAATTGGAGTCAACACAACCTAGAAATCCTAGATCTAACCACTCACTTGTTCGAGGCTAGAGGGAGAGATCGACCGTTCGGTTGCTTGGCTGTGGCGATTGAAGAGTCGGCGCCGCGGCTAGGGTTCGCGAAGAAGAGATGAGGAGGAAGGGCTCCTCTTGCCGCTAGGTCACGCGAAGGGAGAAAAACAGTTGGGCGTGGTCTGTGGCTGGGGTACGGGAGAAGGGAAGAAGAAGAGGTCGGCGTCGTAGTCTTCCCCTGCGGCTAGGACATGAGGGGAGGCAGTCGGCGCGTCGGGCTGCTAGGGCACGCGAGAGAGAGTGGGAGAAGAGAAAGGAGTCGGCGCCTGCTGTCTTGGCTGCGGCCGAGAGCTTTAATACAAAGGGGTCTTTTTGCAAAAAGCCCCCTCACATTCCTCAATTCACATTAAAACCTTAGGGTTAATGTTTTAACCATTTAACCTTCTCTTATATTACAATCTACCTCAAGTAATTTCTAGGGTTAATTTATTTATACTCTTGATAACTCTAAATCTTCCAATAAAATTTCCAAAAATTTATTTTACAGGATTTTTAATTTGTCGTATTTTACATCCGAGCTATCGAGAGGGGTTCCCTGGAAGGTTTCGGTCATTCCCTAATCCCAATCGCAAGCCACCACAGCGAGTTTGAAGGAATTGGAAGCAAATTTCGGCTTGAGCAGGATTTGATCTGATTCGGTAGCAGAGATAGCTCCTCACTGATTTGATGAGCTTGCAGGTCCGAAGTTCACACTTGATTGACGACCAAGGAGCTCTTGAGTTGGAGAATGATTGAGGAGTAGTTTAGATAATTAATTTTTAGTGTTTTAGCTGTAGTTTGATTTCTGCCGCACTGTTCTGTTCTGAATTTCCTGTTCAGCTACTGTAATTTATGATTTTTAAGTTGTTAGCTATAATTTATCTTCATTTCTGCAAGTAGAGTAATATAGGAACTTGTTTAGTGATTAACTTAGTTAAATTTCAGTTTATTTCAGCTTAATTTGCTGCGTGCCAAGTGGTATTGCCGCGTGCCAATTCTGAATTCTGCATATCAAAATTTTCAGTCCTATTTTACTAGATTCGGTTAAGTAATTGCTAGTTAAGTTGCTTTGTGCCTAGATTAGTTACTTGTACTCAGTTTGTGTTAGCTTGCTCAGCCTTTAATCTATTGCGAAAACAGAAAAATCAGTAGCTAATCCTTTCAATTCTGCATCTGAAATTTCAGCCCCTTTGGTTTCTGAATTTGTGTTTTTCAAGTTCTGATTTCAGTTTTAATTCCTTACCTTAGTCTTGCTCAGTTCTTTCTTAATACCTTTGTTTCCCAATTAAACCAACCAGCTTGAGAACTGGAGCCGAAATTAAACATACTGATTTTATAAAGTTGGTGTTAGTTTTTGGCACAAAAAGTTTCCCTTGCGTGCCAATTGATTTGAACCTTTTTGCATTTGAATTCAACTTGTTTTTGTGGCATATGATTGTGTTCGGAATCAATAAGTTAGCATTCACTCATTTCTGAATTTTGTTGGAAGTGGTTGGCCTCCAAAAACGTTGTAGCTAGTTGAGTTGAGTTGTGTGTTTGATTTTCTTAATTTCGCATGCCACTAATTGTTGCAAGCTTGTTTATTTCCGAAAACTCCCATCACTACCTTTATTTCATTGCATAGCATTTCTTTTGTGTTTGAAATGAGAAAACAGTTGCCAAAAATTTTGTAAGTGCTTTGATTAGGTTTTCCATTGGTTGAATTGTTTGTTACCATCCTTTTGTATAGTTTATTAGCTAAGACTTCTATTTTCATTGCAATTTCATTTTCGATTGTATCCCAAAACCAAATTTATTTCTTTGAAACCCAAAACACAAACGACACATAAATACAAGTTCGAATCAAACAAACTCTCAACTAGTCCCTAGGAAAAATACGACATGTGGCCCCTTTACTACGTTTTCATATTTTGATTGCAAAAAGGGTTTCCAGCATTTCATTTATACAAATTCTAAATCTGATTGGACCCACATTTCGTGACAATTTAATCTAGTATTTTGGGTCTGTCAAATTTTTGGCGCCGTTGCCGGGGAAGCAACTAGTTGATTTGTTTGATTTTTTGCTTGTGTACTTATGGGCATATTATTTGATTCTACTTTATTGTGCTTTATCTTTTGTATATTGGTACTGCCATTTTTCTTATTTGTTTTGTGACAGGACTACAGGTTCAAAATGTTTTCATCTACTTACCAGTAGCCATGTCCACAATTCCAACAGCCCTATTCTAACTTCCAGCAACCAAATCAGTTTTTTCAGCCACCATTACAACAATTCGAGCAACCACAGCAATTTCAACAATTTCAGCCAGATTTTCAGCCAAGTCTACCGAATTTCCAGAATTTTCAGAATGGGCAGCCACAATTCCAGAATTTTCAGCCCCACTTTCAGCAATTTCATCCCAATTTTCAGCAACCTTGTCAACAAGATCAATCACCTTTTCAAGGAATTCAACAAGGGTACCAAGTTAATTCGAATTTCCAGCAACCATGTCAATTTCCACAGCAAGTTTACCCTTGTAACCAGAATTTCCGGCCCGCGCAATCTCAGTTTTTACCACCACAATTATCACCTCAGATCCAAGATTTCCAGGGCTACCATTCTCAGCAAGTTCAACCATCCTTTCAACCACAATTTCGACATTTTCAGCAAGATTTCCAGTTTCAAGGACAGAATTTTCAGCAAGACACTCAGAATTTTTAGCCCCTCCCATTTCAGTAGTTTAATCAAGGAGGCTTTGAGAATCCTGATTGGAGTGAGGAACAACAACAAAGGATGATAGAGATGTTGCAACAAATTCTACAACAACAGAAAAGTTTTCAAGAACAACAATTGCAACAAATTCTACAACAACAACAACATCAACAACAGCAAAATTTTCAACAACAACAACGCCTTGGAAAATTGGTTGATCAATGGAATCAAATACAAGCCCAAAGATCAGGACAATCAGATGAATCTACAGGTGTAGGGGATTGCACAGAGCCCCAGGAACCACCTACATTGATTGATACATCAGAAAATTCAGAGGATAGGATTGAGAGTGTAGGGGATTGCACTGAGCCCCAAGAATCACCCATTCCTACTGATTTAGAGGCCTGGGAGGAGATGGATAGTAGAGCTTGTAACAACCTTGACTTTGACTCTGAAACTTTACAGGACCCTTCTAAACTTTTATTTTGTAAGGATATTGCTATTGATGGTCCTAATTTTTCTAATTTGGTTGATACAGGAATGGTTGAGGGAATATGCATAGAAGATGATTCCATAGGTGTAGGGGATTGCACTAAGCCCTAGGGACCACCACAAGATTTAAATGATGAACCAGAAAGTGTAGGGACTTGCATGGTGGAAGCAAGAACCCAAGGATCACCTGCTTTAGTTGATTGTCCACCAGAACTTGAGGCTGAAGAGGAGCTTGAACATGATGAGGAGGAGAACACGGATACATCTACTTTTGTAGAGCCTCCAGGTATTTTTTAGCACTATCAGGTAAATACTCTTCCTATTTTGTCTGAAAATTGCATAGAGGTACCTCAAACTGATTTTATTGTTTTTAATACACCTAGGGATGTATCTCTTGTAGAATTTGATTGTGAAAAATCCCTAGAGGTACCTAGTGTTGAATTTGCTGAAAATGAAGCATGTTGTGCTACATTAGATGCCAATGCTGAGTGTGAAAATTTTTTAGAAGTGCCTAGTATTGTTGATTGTTGTGATGAGTCTTTTGACATATCTTATGCTGGAAATAATTTTAAAAAATTCATTGAGGCACCTGAGATTGATTTCATAGGTTGTGATACATTGTTTGATACATCCTTGGTAGAAAATAATTGTGAAATTTCTATTGAAGTGCCAAGGATTGATTTTATTATTTGTGATGAGTTTTTGGATTCAAATTTTGTAGGAAATAATTGTGAAAAATTTATTGAGACACCAAGCATTGATTCAATTGGATGTGATGCAGTTTTGGATTCATTTCATGCAGAGACTGATATTATTTTATTTCTGTCTTACCCTGCACGCTTGAGAGATGTATTACATTGTTTTGCAGTGTCTATAAGACTTCAGGAGTGGGTGCTCAAACTGAACCGACTTCAACCTCCTGGAAGGACTTCTAAAAGGCATCAAGAAGGAGGAGTTGATTGTACTTTAATTCGAAGCACTCCACCCCTTGAATGGCTATTGTACCTAAATCGCCTTAGGCCACCATAGCAACTTTCTGTAAAGTTCAAGTGTGGGGGAGTCTTAATTCTCTCAGCCACCCATGTTCCTCCACTACCACGATGGAGGCTCCTTCTTGATAGACTCCGACCGCCAGAGATAAAAGGGAGTTTGATCTTTCTTGCCTTTTCCTTTATTGCATGTTTTCACTTTTGAAATGAGTTCTTGTTAATAAATACGTGAGTAGAGAAACATGAATAAAAGTCATTGTAAATACCATGTCTTGTGTTTTAGCACTTTTTCTTGCATGATTAGGAATAAATGTATCCCTCTAGGTTATCTCCATAGCATTTTGAGTCTTTTGGAAAATAAATTAAATTTGGTTGTAAAAACTTAGGTTTGAGCTAATGGATGAATTCTTGGATGCTTGATTACTATTTAGCTTTAGATTCTTAATTGAATAATTGAGATGAATTATTTTTGCCTAGTGAGATTTAGCCTTATCTTTGTGACACACATATGTTATTGTGCTCTAGAACTTGCCTAGGTTCTATCAAAATCATATTTCAATGATTGGATCACATCTATAGAGACTAATCACTTTGTTTACCTTTCCATATCAATTTTGGCAAAAATCATGTTCAATCCATTTTTCTTTACTCATTTCCTACTCTTAACCCCACTTTACTATGGGCTTGTTTGTTGCTTGAGATGTTTCTTAATGCTATTTTGCCCGAGACGGACAAAGATTTAAGTGTGGGGGAGTGACTAAAGTTTTGGATGTATTTCATGTTAAAAAGAAAAAAAATTTTGCCAAGTTGAAGCCAAAAGGTGCCAAGTGAGTTGAAGCAAGTGGAGAATCTAGAGTCTTTATCATACTTTAAAGATCCAAGCTTACATGGTCAAGCTTAAATTGGTTGATGAAGAAGAAATTGTGTGCCAAGGACTAAGTGGCACGCAAATGCAGTTATGTAAAGGAAAAGCAGAGCTCTGAAGACTGAGCAAGGCTGAAAAATCAGGAAAGAAGCTGAAAAATCTGAATTGCAGCAAAAGGAGAGCTGCTGTGGGCAGTTAACAAATGTAAGGAAGAATCTGAGAGGGGCTGAACACAAGCTGAGAGCAAACAAAAGATGAAATTAGCAATACCTTTTTGTGCAGTTTGTATCAAGATGAGCTGGATTTAATTTTTCAAGGCTGTAAACTCTACATTAAGACTGATTAAGAAGGCTGAAGAAATCTGAACAGCATGGAAAGGTTGCTGCCGAGTGTTGAATTTGGAGCTACTGAAATTAAACAAACTGAATTCAAGGGAAGACTGAGCAAAGTACTAAAAAAAAAATTCAGGAAGAGCAGTGGCCTAGGAGAGTATTCAAAGATGGAATCTTAAATGCAAAGAACCTATAGAAGATCAAATCAAATTTCTGCCACAAGACACAGTTTAGTATCATATCAAACTACAATTTTGATTTTGGAAAGCAGTGAGGGAGTGCTGAAATCAAAGGGAGCACTTATGAAGAAAATTTTGAAATGAAGAAAAGATATGGCACGCAAATAGCAGAAAATCTGTGCTAAAAGTGAAGGAAATTGGATGAGATGAAAACCGAAGAAGGAAGGAAAAATTCAGTGCCAAATTATACTATCAATAGATGCAAGTCCTAATTGATACCAATTGTTTGAGAGATCAGAGAATCTGAAATGCAGCTTTACAGAATTAAGAAGGCTGATGAAGTTGGAATTAAAGCTGAGAAGAAGTTGAGTGAGGACTGATAAAAAGCTGAGAAAAAAAATTCCGGAACTGCCCAAAAGCTGAACTGCATTCCATTTGAAAAACCAATGTATCTGAAGTTGAAGATGCACATTCAATTTCAGATCTAAGAAGAACCAATGGATGCTAGAATATTCGAAGCTGAGAAAATGCAGTGAAGAAGAGGGGCTGAATTCAATATGCTGATTTGAATTTCGAATGGAACCCTTGACTTCTCCACTACTATTTGAAGCAAGTGCTCTTGATGTTAATTGTTGGAGAAATCAGCGACTTGAAAAGCTGCCACCTTGGATGCTGAACTTGAAACAGGAGGAAATTCTGAGCTGCCGAAAGGATATAAGAAGCTGGAAAAATCAGTGAAGTGCTATTGTATGAGCTGGTGCAGTGCAGAAATTGAAGTGCAGAGGAATTGAGTTGGAATTAATGAGGCTGCTGCAAAGAATGCTGAAAAGGACTCAGAACAAACCCACTCGAAGCCCAAGAGGTTTTGGAGAGCAGCAAGTTGATAATTAAGCTGAAAATTCAGTTATGAAAGGAGGAAAACCAATAGAAATGCTATGAAGGCAGTTTGTACCAACTTGCAACCTAATTTGAGTTTTTGAGGCTATAAATCAAGGCAGTAGGTATAGGAATGTATCTGAAATTGTTAGGCACCTACACTGCTGATCAAAGTAGAAAGAAATGTAGTTGATTGGATTTTTCAGGGCAAGAACAGAAAAAGAAAGAAAATTTGCAGAAATTGAATGGCACACAGCTGGGATCAACCTTTCCATCTCTATTTGATGCTAACTGCCCACCAGAAAAATGCAAAAGTTTGCAAGGTATAAGAAGAACCAATGGATGCTAGAATCTGATGCAGGAAGATGCAAGAAAAATTCGAAACAACTGTTAATCAGAATAGAAAGTGAAGAGGCTGAAATTGAACTTGTTGAGCAGAATTTTGAGTGGAATTCTTTAAGTGCTCAACTACTTTTAGATGCCAACTGATATGAAGAAATTGGAGTTATGCAAGATCTGAAAGGCTCCATTAGAAGATTAAGAGTAGGAAACAAAAAGAGAAGGAAAACAGTTTGAAAAAAAAAAGAGAAAAGAGCAAAAACAAAGATGGCACACAATTGAGTTGGCACTATTAAATCATTGAAGTTTCTCTTATCCGAATCAAAAGTTTTGCTCCATTACATTCTGAATTTACTAGAGAGAAAAGAAAAGAGGAAAAATCAGGAAAGAAGATGGAGAAAGAAATTTGGCACGCAAGGTGGAAGTTGGCACATTGAGATTAATAGGGTTTTATTCATCCAAGTCGAGGTCATTGTTTAAGATTAACTCCACCACATTTTTGATATCACTAGAGGACTGACAAGAGGGACAAAGCACATTGGAAACATCTTTGAGCACCCAAGTCTTCCACTTTATCGATTTTTCTATTTTCTTGGCTTTTATTCCATTACTTACCATTTTCCATGATTTCATTTGTTTTTATAGATGTGAATCCTAATCATGATTAATGGTGGAGAGTAGATAATAAGCAAGCCTATGGTAGTGCAAGAAGCATGTGTGTTTGAGTGAGCTCCACTTTCATCATCTACTTAGAATTTAAGGAGAGAGCCACCAAAAATTTTCCGTGAAAGGCTAGTGATTTAGATTCATCTCAATGACTCATGATGGATGAAAAGGCTAAGTTGTTGATTTAAGGACAAGATACTAATCCATATGGCTTAGATTTATGAGAATTGACAACCTTAGATAATTTCTTTTCATTTGCTTCTAATTATGCTTAAGAAATCTAGGGGATACATACTTAGTGTTTTCGCGAGACGCTCAAGGTTAAGTGTGGGGGAGTTGATAGATACCATTTTATTGATCATTTGAGTTGCTAAAATCCATGTTTGACCTATGTTTTTATTTCTTAATTGTTAAATTGCCCTAGGTTTTAGGATTTCCTCTTATTTTGGACTTAATTGCAAATTTACACATTTTTGGATTATTTGGCCACTAATTTTCTGATATATTTTTGTAGGCATGAAAGGATCCTGGACCTAGAGCATATTGGGTCAAACTTGAGTCGGAAGTGAACCGGATCGAATTATCAAGCTTACGATTAATCCGAGCCGTCCGATTCAAAAGTGGCTAGATCTGAGCCATCCAGGACAATCTGAAGCAATCCGAGCTAGGGTTAGGGTTGATCAAGCACTAGATTCTAGATCTGAAGGTTTCATTCCAATCACAGCTAAATCAACCGTTGGATCAAGCTCGGAGGGCTCTAGATCGTCCATTCACAGATTAGGTTGATCTGGGCCATCCGTTGCACATCTGGAGGATCCGAGCAACCACGAGGCGGATCCTGACCCCAGATCACCATCATCAAAGTTTGCCTCAAATCAGAGCAAGATCAGCCGTTGGATTTTCTCAATTAAATTTGAGTCGTCCATTGGTTCCTATTTAATCAGAAACGCGCAGCTTCTTCCCTTCATCGCGTCTTCGCCGCAACAGTAGAGTTCTTCAGTTCTTCATCGTGTTCTTCCATTTTTTCATCCAATCGAAGGCGTGATCCCTCAATCCATCATCAAAGCAAGGGCTAGGTTAGTGAAGAGAATCTCAGTGAGGTTTCAGATTTGATTTTTGCTCAATAGCAAAGTTGCGTGACGTCTCGGCAGTTTTGCTATCCGATTTCAACGAGCTCAGCTGTGCACCATCGCCACTACATCCGAGCTATCCAGAGGGGTTCCCTGGAAGGTTTCGGTCATTCCCTAATCCCAATCGCAAGCCACCACAGTGAGTTTGAAGGAATTGGAAGCAAATTTCGGCTTGAGCAGGATTTGATCTGATTCGGTAGTAGAGATAGCTCCTCATTGATTTGTTGAGCTTGCGGGTCCGAAGTTCACTCTTGATTGTCGACCAAGGAGCTCTTGAGATGGAGAATGATTGAGGAGTAGTTTAGATAATTAATTTTCAGTGTTTTAGTTGTAGTTTGATTTCTGCCGCACTGTTCTGTTCTGAATTTCCTGTTCAACTACTGTAATTTATGATTTTTAAGTTGTTAGCTATAATTTAGCTTCATTTCTGCAAGTAGAGTAATATAGGAACTTGTTTAGTGATTAACTTAGTTAAATTTCAGTTTATTTCAGCTTAATTTGCTGCGTGCCAAGTGGTATTGCCGCGTGCCAATTCTGAATTCTGCATATCAGAATTTTTAGTCCTATTTCACTAGATTCGGTTAAGTAATTGCTAGTTAAGTTGCTTTGTGCCTAGATTAGTTACTTGTACTCAGTTTGTGTTAGCTAGCTCAGCCTTTAATCTATTGCGAAAACAGAAAAATCAGTAGCTAATCCTTTCAATTCTGCATCTGAAATTTCAGCCCCTTTGGTTTCTGAATTTGTGTTTTTCAAGTTCTGATTTCAGTTTCAATTCCTTACCTTAGTCTTTCTCAGTTCATTCTTAACACCTTTGTTTCCCAATTGAACCAACCAGCTTGAGAAGTGGAGCCGAAACATACTGATTTTATAAAGTTGGTGTTAGTTTTTGGCACAAAAAGTTTCCCTTGCGTGCCAATTGATTTGAACCTTTTTGCATTTGAATTCAACTTGTTTTTGTGGCATATGATTGTGTTCGGAATCAATAAGTTAGCATTCACTCATTTCTGAATTTTGTTGGCAGTGGTTGGCCTCCAAAAACGTTGTAGCTAGATGAGTTGAGTTGTGTGTTTGATTTTCTTAATTTTGCATGGCACTAATTGTTGCAAGCTTGTTTATTTCCAAAAACTCCCATCAATGCCTTTACTTCATTGCATAGCATTTCTTTTGTGTTTGAAATCAGAAAACAGTTGCCAAAAATTTTGTAAGTGCTTTGATTAGGTTTTCCATTGGTTGAATTGTTTGTTACCATCCTTTTGTGTAGTTTATTAGCTAAGTCTTCTATTTTCATTGCAATTTCATTTTCGATTGTATCCCAAAACCAAATTTATTTCTTTGAAACCCAAAACACAAACGACACATAAATACAAGTTCGAATCAAACAAACTCTCAACTAGTCCCTAGGAAAAATACGACCTGTGGCCCCTTTACTACGTTTTCATATTTTGATTGCAGAAAGGGTTTCCAGCATTTCATTTATACAAATTCTAAATCTGATTGGACCCACATTTCGTGACAATTTAATCTAGTATTTTGGGTCTGTCACATCCCTTTGTCATACATCAAAAGAACAACAGAAAATACTTGCACCAACATTGAAAACCTTTGGTTCTTTTTGAAAATACTTAGTGAAAAATTTTTGAAATCATTATATTTTGAACGATATATTGCAAAAGTACTAGTACTTTGAAATTTTTTGAAAAATATAAGTACCTTTGAAAAATGTATTGAATTTTTAAGTACTTTTGAAAAATGCATAACTTTTGAAAGAATGTTATTTTTGAAAAATATAAATACTATGCATTTTTTTTTAAGTACTAACTATTTTTTTTTCAAAAAGATGAGACTTTGAAAGAATATAAGTAATTTTTGAAACATTATATTGTACTTGACTAGGATTCTTTTCCAGTCTGACACAATCCTGGGAAACCTTGTTGACTACAAGGACATTTTCCTAAGTGTCCTAGAAATTTTTCAAAGTTAAGTAAGTATTAATAGAATTTTGAAAAAAATGATAATACTTTTGAAAACATAAGCTAGTGGATTTTGAAGAATGTGTGAACTTTTGAAGACTTAATATATTACTTGATTTGGTTTATCTTCCAGTCTGACACTATCCTGGGAAACCTTGTTGACTACAAGGACATTTCCTAAGTGTCCTGGAGATTCTCCAACCCAAGTAAACATTATTTCAAAAATGATTTCATAAGTCACACAAATTCTTTTAATTTGACCTCCCCCTAAACTTGACCCAGTCCTGGGAAGCTTGTTGGCCACAAGTACTCTTCCTCTGAGTCTTAAGGTTTGATTCAAATCAAAGAAATTTTCTAATAATTTCAAAACAATTAATTTAAAAGAAGCTTTTTCAGAAGTTTGATTTAGACTCCCCCTAAATCTGACACGTCCTAGGAGTCCTTGTAGATTATGAAGTGGACTTTCCTCTGTGTCTTTAGGGTTTATCAAAATCAAACAAGACAGGTAAATTTTACAACATAAACCCTTTTTTTCGAAAAACACACGTGATAACGATTTAAAGCTCAATTTTCGAAAAGTATTTTCAAATAATAGTAATTTTTTAAAGTGCAAAATTTTGAAAAATATTTTTCAATTCATTAGTCCTTAACATCTCACACATTTTAGATGTATCAATACAACAAGTATAGTTGCCTTATAGGTGTATTGTGAGATGCTTTAATCATTTTTCTTAATTTATTTTTAATTCTAAGATTTAATTGAAGCTTGTGTTAGATTTGAATTTGACATGAAGTAACTTGAATTTGAATTTCAAAAATTGGCTTCCAGGTCTTGGCGAGGCACTAGGCCTTCTTTGGCCGTAGCCTTATTGGATCATCAACCCTTTCCTTGACAAAGCCTTTTAATGAAATTTTATTTTCAAATTTACTTTTTGAAAAATTCTGGTCTAACTAGTTTGAGTCTTGGATCGGTAGCTTCGGCTAGTTCCGCCAAGATGGCTTCCCTAACGTACTATCATCTCACCTCCACCCAATACTAGGTTGATCAAGTTTCAATTATTCTTTTTCCTATAGCCGTTCTAAATTATGCATAAAATTTAAATATGAATGACATGTTATATATTTAAAAAATAGCAAATGCATGTCATAACAGTTATGCATGAGTCAAACAAGTCAAATAATTTTATTTAAGTTTCTAAAATGTATCAAATTCCCGATTTGATACATGTCGAGTGAACCCGCGAATATGTCAACCCACTTTGACATATTTAATGTTATTAATTTTAATTGTTACACTTTGGGTAAAATTTAATTTTAGTTTGAGTTTAAGTTATTTAACATTTTAGTTGGATTCAGGTTAATTACGAATTAATTGAGGTTGAATTAATTAGAAATTAATTGATTAGGATTAAAGTTAATTTAATTGAAGTTTTAATTTGAATTCAACTTAATTTTACTTTGAATTTAATTTGAATTAAATTGATTTGATTAAGATTTAATTTAGGTTTAATTTGAATTTAATTGAATTATTTGAATTTAATTGAATTTAATTGAATTAATTTGAATTTAATTGAATTATTTGAATTTAATTGAATTATTTGAATTAATTTGAATTTAATTGAATTATTTGAATTAATTTGAATTAATTTGAATTTAATTTAATTTAATTTAATTTAATTATTTGAATTAATTTGAATTTAATTAAATTATTTGAATTAATTCGAATTTAATTGAATTTAATTGAATTATTTGAATTAATTTGAATTTAATTGAATTATTTGAATTAATTCGAATTTAATTATGTTATTTGAATTAATTTGAATTTAATTGAATTATTTGAATTAATTTGAATTTAATTGAATTATTTGAATTAATTCGAATTTAATTAAGTTATTTGAATTAATTCGAATTTAATTGAATTATTTGAATTAATTTGAATTTAATTGAATTATTTGAATTAATCCAAATTTAATTAAGATTTAATTTGAATTTAATTAAGATTTAATTTGAATTTAATAAGATTTAATTTGAATTTAATTAAGTTTTAATTTGAATTTAATTAGGATTTAATTTGAATTTAATTAAGATTTAATTTGAATTTAATTAAGATTTAAATTTGAATTTAATTAAGATTTAATTTGAATTTAATTTGTATTTAATTAAGATTTAATTTGAATTTAATTAAGATTTAATTTGAATTTAATTAAGATTTAATTTTGAATTTAATTAAGATTTAATTTTGAATTTAATTTGAATTTAATTAAGATTTAATTTTGAATTTAATTAAGATTTAATTTGAATTTAATTAATATTTAATTTGAATTTAATGAAGATTTAATTTGAATTTAATTAAGATTTAATTTTGAATTTAATTAAGATTTAATTTTGAATTTAATTATGATTTAATTTTGAATTTAATTATGATTTAATTTGAATTTAATTAAGATTTAATTTTGAATTTAATTAAGATTTAATTTGAATTTAATTAAGATTTAATTTTGAATTTAATGTTATAATGATTAATTAATAATTGTGTGTTTATATTCATCATTTTCATTATTTCGAAAATTTCTTCTTCATCTTTATCTTTCTTTTCAAGTTTTTCTAATAATTTTGATTTATTTGAATTTTTGTAATTTTTATTAACTATGACCTTTATCTTAGATAGTTGTATATCCTCCTCAAGATTAGGTCTTTCAATATCCTTACAGTAGGTGGAGTAATTTGGGCCACTAATTAAGGTTTGTAATAATCTTCAATATTATCTATAATTAAATTATTATCTAGAAGAAAATTATCTTCATTATCCTCAAGAATATTTTCAACAAAATCTTCTTTATCCTCAGGATTTTCAATAATTTTAGGGTCATATTTAGAATTATCTTTAAGGTTTTCAAATTTAAATTCGGAGTTATCCTTAGGATTTTCAAATTTGAATTCGGAATTATCCTTAAGATTTTCAAATTTGAATTCCAAATTATCCTTAGGATTAATTTTGTCTGAATTAAAATTATCAGAACTAATTTTTTCAGATAGATTATCAGAATTAATTTTATCAGATAAATTATCAGAATTAATTTTATCAGATAAATTATCAGAATTAATTTTATCAGATAAATTATCAGAATTAATTTTATTAGATAAATTATCAGAATTAATTTTATCAGATAAATTATCAGAATTAATTTTATCAGATAAATTATCAGAATTAATTTTATCAGATAAATTATAATTTTATCAGAATTAATTTTATCAATAAATTATCAGAATTAATTTTATCAGATAAATTATCAGAATTAATTTTATCAATTTCTAAATTGTTATTCTGAATTAAACAATTAATTTCTGATATTTTGGTCATATTCACGTTTTGTAATTTAACATGCAAAGAGTTAATTTTACTATGCAGTAAATCTACTTTATCCGAAAAATTAACTATTTTATCACATGGCAGTGTAGGAACTTGTAAAATTTTTGGAACATAAATTTTTTGTACCTTTGCCGGACATTTGTTTTTGTAGTGTCCGAATTTTTCACACTTGAAGCATCTGATATGGCTTTTATCTCTCCGGACTCCTGGCGCTGGTGCCTCCTTTGCCGCTGGTGACGAACGATTCTTACGAGTAGGGCAATTATTTTTGTAGTGCCCTCTCTCCCTGCATGTGAAGCATGTAATATGAAATTTAAAAATAGACATTTAAATAAAATATACCTGATTCACCCAAGGCTCCCCCTCAACTCCTGGCGTCGTTGCTCCGTCGGCGGTTAGTCCGGTGAAGAGCGGCTCGGCTCTGATACCAATTGTAGGACAGGTGTCGTAGATAGAGGGGGGGGTGAATATCGACCGTTCGAAATCTTTCGGAAATCTCGTGGAAAACTCGTTTGTTCTAGACTTAGAATATTAGTAGCGCAGCGGAAAATAAATAGAACGAAAAACAAGACAGTGACACAGCGGATTTTTACTTGGTTCCCGACCCCCCAGGGTCAGTACATCCAAGGCCTATGCACGGGAACGCCCGTCCACTATTGGTCTCCTTTCCGGACTTTCCGGAGGCGAGAAACCCGACTTACAGTGCAGAATTACAAGCAATAATATAGAAATTTGAGTACAGTAATTAAAAAGCAAACCAACGAGAAAAAGTCTGAAGCTCGGCCGATCTGGACCTCTGAAGTGCCGCACACCTCCTCCTGGAGCCTCCCGGTCGTAGAGCCTCATTTCTAGCATGTTGTCATCGGTCAGAAGGCTTGGGATCGCTCTTGGAAGTTGTATCTGAAGCAGAGGGGTCGAAGCCCCTTATATAGGCCTCCTGGGGGCGCCCCGGATGTTGGGGGCGCCCCGGAAGACTCGGTCAACTCTTATCCTTGCGCCTACTTCGCCGCAGGTGATAAGTTCTTTGACCAGGGTGCTCCAGACGCTCCGGGCGCCCCCGTGAGGGCTTATCCTGTGTTCTGGCTTCGAAACAGCAAAACAGCTACGAATCCGGGCACCCCGGACGCTCCGGGCGCCCCGGACGCTCCGGGCGCCCCGGACGCTCCGGGCGCCCGGACGCTCCGGGCGCCCCGGACGCTCCGGGCGCCCCGGACGCTCCGGGCGCCCCGGTTGACACTTATTTTGACTTCATCACAAAGACTGCTTCTTTAGTACTGCCTGGGGGCGCCCCCTTGCTGCGCCCTGGCATGGGGGCGCCCCCCCTGCTGGGGGCGCCCCGCTTAAAGCCTGCAAACCATGTTTTTTTTTCTTGCTTTGTCTCCGGTTCTTGATACCTGCAAGACACATAAACACAAAGCATAGATACATATAATGTTAGCCTTAGAGACTTGGTTCGGACTTCGAATTTGCACGAAACCCTAGGTCGAACCGGCACGAGTTCCTATCCCCAAGAACTCGCCCTTCACCTACTCCTTTCAGGAGATGGTTGCCACCCCGTCCTTCGGGTAGACTTTTGCTTTGCTTCCGATACCTCCGGACCTCGAGATGCCCAAACCCTGACCTGTCTCTACTCCTGTCCTTAGTCATCTCTCAGCTAAGTTGCTTAGTCCCTCGGACCAAGTCTTTATTCCCTAGCAGTCCTTCGCCAGGTGCCTAGCAGCCCTTCGCTAGGTCTTTGTTACCAAGCGGTCCTTCGCCTGGTGCCTAGCAATCCTTCGCTAGGTCTTCTATGCCTAGCAGCCCTTCGCTAGGTGCCTAGCAGCCCTTCGCTAGGTCTTCTATGCCTAGTAGTCCTTCACTAGGTGCCTAGCAGCCCTTCGCTAGTCTAGGGTTACGATACCTAGCAGCCCTTCGCTAGGTGCCTAGCATCCCCTCGCTAGGACTTGGGGTTTTGATACCTAGCAGCCCTTCGCTAGGTGCCCAGTAGCCCTTCACTGGGACTTAGGGTTTCAATGCCTAGATTAACTAGGACTTTTCTTCAGCTTAGTTTACTTCACTCTTACTCCCCTTTGTCTGTTCAATATATCACTGACTTAAGTGTATTGTCAAACATTAAAACACTTAAAGAGGAATATCATTGATGCAACTTGCACCAACAGAATCCATTTCCCACATCATGGCTTCAAGCCATTTATCCCTTTCTAAATTTTTCAGAACATCTTCATAACTGATAGGTTCGTCATCGTTAATGAGTAACACGTCGTTCGATTCACTTATGAGAAATCCGTATCTCTCTGGAATATTGCGTGTCCTATCAGACCTACGAAGAAGTGGTGTTGTTTTAGGTTCAACTGATAGCTCATCATTATGAGTTATTGGTTGTGGGTCTAGATTAGGTGTCTCTGTAATGTCTATTGGAGTTTCTTAAACTTTTTCAAGTTCAATGCTACTCCCACTATTTTCTTGTAAAAGAAATTCTTTTTCTAGAAATACAGCATGCCTTGAAACAAACACCTTTTGTTCCAAGGGATGATAGAATTGGTAACGTTTCGTTCCCTTAGGGTATCCAATAAATAGACATTTATCAGACTTAGCATCCAATTTGTCTGATACAGTCTGCTTTACATAAGCAGGACTACCCCATATCTTTAGGTGAGATAAATGAGGTTTCTTACTATTCCACGTCTCAATGGTATAGTAGAGACTACCTTGGTCGGGACTCTGTTTAGTAAGTAAACAGCTGTCTTAAGCGCATAGCCCCAAAAGGATTTTGGAAGAGTTGCATGATTCATTATAGATCTAACCATGTCCATCAAGGTTCGGTTACGCCTCTTAGATACACCATTATGCTGTGGTGTATATGGCGGAGTCCATTGAGACAATATCCCATTGTCCCTAAGATAATCTTGAAACTCTTGACTTAAGTATTCACCTCCCCGATCGGATCGAAGTATCTTAATACTTTTGCCAAGCTGTTTCTCTACTTCACTTCTGAACTTTTTGAATTTCTCAAAAGTTTCAGATTTGTGTTTTATTAAGAACACATACCCGAATCGTGAGTGATCATCGATAAAGGTAATGAAGTAGCTATAACTCCTTGTGCAAGAGTTGACATTGGTCCACATACATCAGTATGTATTAGACCAAGCAATTCTCCCACTGGTTTACCTTTTCCGGAAAAGAGTAATTTGGTCGTCTTGCCTTTTAAGCATGATTCGCACCTATCAAATGAACCGGGTTCAAATGATTCCAGAATTCCACATCAGTGTAATTTGGTCATGCGTTTCGTACTTACATGGCCAAGACGACAATGCCACATATAGGAGTCTATTTGATTATCTATTCGAGCACGTTTGTTGCTAACTTCGATATTGAAAACGTCAACGAATAAATCTAACGTATAGATACCATTGCATAAAGTTCTGGTCCCCTAAAGAACACCATTTAAAGTTATGTAACAACAATTGTCACTAAAAATTAAATGAGGCGTGGACGCGAATAGAGGCGGAGCTTCCAAGGGACGCTTATGGTTGGATCTCGTCCCTTCCTTCGAGTTACGTGAGGTAACAAGTAAATTAGTTTACGTTTCTATAAAATTTTAAATATATGATCATGTCTACACAAGATAAGGTTGCATGCTTAGATGTATGGTTAAATAATTTGAGAAATTATTTATGCTAAACCTTCCGCTGCACGTAATTAATTTTAAAATTACGAACACGCATCCATGTCAACATGCACCCGGTCCCAACAGTGGTATCAGAGCCGGTTAGTGTTCGACATAATCATATAATTGTTTTGCGGAAAACTTTGTCATGATCTCAATTTTGGAAAAATTTCCAATTATGGAAACATTCCAATTATAGTAAATTTTAGATTTAGGAATTTCAAAGTTTGGAAATCCTCATGAAATTTCGCAAACTTTTGAAATATCCCTGTTTCTGAAATTTTATGATAATTGTGAAAACTTTCCATTTTTGGAAACTTTCCAATTTTGGAAATTTCCAATTTTGGAAATACGTAAGTTTTCATTGTACCAGAAACTTACAATTATTCTGAAAATTTTTTATTTTTGGAAACTTTCCATTTATGGAAAGCCCACAATTTTGGGCACTTTCTTTCAAGAAAGTCTAGATAAATTATGGGAATATTAATTGACATTTAAATTCATAATTGGAAATTAAATTATTTACAAAATTCTTTATTTTAGATTGAGCCTCGGGGAGCCATCCAATTTAATGTTAGTTGTTATAATTAAATTTCCTAAATTGAATTTAAATTGTCAAATGTTTAATTTGGATTGAGCCTCGGGGAGCCGTCCAAATTATATTATCAATAAATTCTTATTTTGGATTGAGCCTCGGGGAGTCATCCAAATTAAGTTATTTATTGATATTAATTTTTCATAAATAAAATATGTGATCAAATCTTGGAAATTTTTGAGGTGATTCTCAAATGATAATTTCCTTATTTGATTTATGAGGTGATGCTCTTACATATTATTGTCTCCAAAATTAATTAGGAAAATTGTTTCCTATAGAGTATATTTCCTTAAATAAGATATTCATGAAAATAATATGTGGTTGAATTAAGGGAATCTGTCTCTTAATTTAATAAGATTTGATTTTGAGAAATCAAAGTCTTAAACATATTATTTCCGAAATTGATTATGACAATTTAGGAAACTGTTTCCCAAAACAATTCCTTGAATAAAGTGTGAAATTAGAATTAGGAAATCCGGTTCCTAATTCAATTAATAAGACTTGATAAATTAAGTCACATACATACTTTATTAAGGAAATTGTTAGAACATGACATAATTATATGTCATGAATGTGCTTAAAAGAAAAGGATAAGACCCAAAACCCCTTACAAAATATTAAGGCCAACACCTTCCATTAATATGGTTAGAACCGGAGTTTTGTTTCTCGTTTGGGTTGATGGACACATCCATGCCCGGCTTGAACCTCGACATGTTCAAACCATGGAATTAGTTTATGATTAATATAGTTGGAGTCAGAGGTCAATCCTTAGTTTTGGATGTTGGACACATCCAAGCCCGACTAAACGGTTGAATGAGCTCCAACCATATTAAAACTATTTCTTGATTAATGTGTCAGCCTTAAGCTTGGAGCATCGATTTGTTGTGCCACAGCCAAGGTCGATGTAAAGAAAGGTGCAGTTGGGTGCTATGTATATTGTTGCATACTTGTTAATGAGTTAACAACCCAATGATTTATGCAAACATTCAATTAGTTGATAGCATAATGTGATAGTTACATATATGTAATATGTAATCGGTATAATTACCTACCTTCATAGCTAAGAATAACTTGATGGCCCTAGCCATGGTTGTTCTTATCTATGGATGAATATCAACCTATTTGGAGATGTTCCTACGATCTCCCGAATTGATAAAAAGGGTTATTCAATTCGAAAAATAAATAGGATTTAATGAATGTATATTGATGCATTCTTTATCATTCTCATCACATAACCTCAATTTGTATTTCTAGGATAATCACTTGATCATGTCTTCTCTGAATTTGCGTTCCATTTTGGACACCAATAAGTTAACTAAGGACAAAAGGATTGAAAAAGCACCAAAAGGCACTTGCCATCATTGTGGCAAGGAGGGCCACTGGCGAAAAAACTGCAAGGTTTATCTTGAGTCCTTGAAGAAGAAGGCATCCGATGCCCCATCATCTTCAGGCATCTTCGTTATTGAATGTCACTCTATTTCCTCGTACACCTGGGTACTTGATACTGGGTGTAGCTCACATATATGTAATGACATACAGGGGCTAAGGAATAGAAGAAGACTCGTCAAGGGAGAAACGAATTTGCGAGTTGGAAATGGAGCAAAGATTGCTGCTATTGCCATCGGAACATATTTGCTAAAGCCCCCTACTGGACTTGTCTTAGAATTGGATAATTGTTATTTTGTTCTTTCGTTAATAAAGAACATTGTATCTATTTCATGCTTGAATGAAAAGGGTTACCATTTAACTTTTAGTAACAATTGTTGTTACATAACCTTAAATGGTGTTCTTTATGGGACCGAACTTTATGCAATGGTATCTACATGTTAGATTTATTTGGTGACGTTTTCAATATCGAAGTTAGCAACAAACGTGCTCGAATAGATAATCAAATAGACTCCTATACGTGGCATTGTCGTCTTGGCCATGTAAGTAAGAAACGCATGACCAAATTACACCGATGTGGGATTCTGGAATTATGTGAACCCGGCTCATTTGATACATGCGAATCATGCTTAAAAGGCAAGATGGCCAAATTATCCTTTTCTGGAAAAGGTAAACCAGTGGGAGAATTGCTTGGTCTAATACATACTGATGTATGTGGACCAATGTCAACTCTTGCACAAGGAGGCTATAGCTACTTCATTACCTTTATCGATGATCACTCACGATTCGGGTATGTGTTCTTAATGAAACACAAATCTGAAGCTTTTGAGAAATTCAAAGAGTTCAGAAGTGAAGTAGAGAAACAACTTGGCAAAAGTATTAAGATACTTCGATCCGATCGGGGTGGTGAATACTTAAGTCAAGAGTTTCAAGATTATCTTAGGGACAATGGGATATTGTCTCAATAGACTCCGCCATATACACCACAGCATAATGGTGTATCTGAGAGGCGTAACCGAACCTTGATGGACATGGTTAGATCTATGATGAATCATGCAACTCTTCCAAAATCCTTTTGGGGCTATGCGCTTAAGACAGCTGTTTACTTGCTAAACAGAGTCCCGACCAAGGTAGTCTCTACTACTCCATATGAGACGTGGAATAGTAAGAAACCTCATTTATCTCACCTAAAGATATGGGGTTGTCCTGCTTATGTAAAGCGGACTATATCAGACAAATTGGATGTTAAGTCTGATAAATGTCTATTTATTGGATACCCTAAGGAAACGAAGGGTTACCAATTCATCATCCCTTGGAACAAAAGGTGTTTGTTTCAAGGCATGCTGTATTTCTAGAAAAAGAATTTCTTTTACAAGAAAATAGTGGGAGTAGCTTTAAACTTGAAGAAGTTCAAGAAACTCCAATAGACATTACAGAGACACCTAGTCTAGACCCACAACCGATAACTCATAATGATGAGCTATCAATTGAACCTAAAACAACACCACTTCTTCGTAGGTCTGATAGGACACGCAATATTCCAGAGAGATACGGATTTCTCATAAGTGAATCGAACGACGTGTTACTCATTAACAATGACGAACCTATCAATTATGAAGATGTTCTGAATAATTCAGAAAGGGATAAATGGCTTGAAGCCAAGAAGTCGGAAATGGATTCCATGTACAAAAATCAAGTATGGGACTTGGTTAACCCACCTGAAGGGATTAAGCCCATAGGGTGCAAGTGGGTTTTCAAGAAGAAAACTGACATGGAAGGTAATGTTGTTACCTTTAAGGCTAGATTAGTGGCAAAAAGATATCGTCAGAAACAAGGAATTGCTTATGACGAAACCTATTCGCCAGTAGCTATGCTTAAATCCATTCGGATGCTCCTGGCCATAGCAGCTCATTATGATTATGAGATATGGCAAATGGATGTGAAAACAGCTTTCCTTAATGGAAACCTGCTTGAGGATGTATACATGATACAACCTGAAGGTTTGACAATGGTTGATAAAACCAAAGTATGCAAGCTTCGACGATCCATATATGGACTAAAGCAAGCATCCAGGAGCTGGAACATCCGTTTTGATGAGACAATCAAAGAGTTTGATTTCTCACAAAATCTTGACGAACCTTGTGTGTACAAGAAGGTTAGTGGGAGTGCAGTCGTATTCCTAATGTTATATGTCGATGACATATTACTTATAGGAAACGATATATCAATCTTACAGTCAGTTAAAATTTGGTTGTCCAAAACTTTCTCCATGAAAGACCTGGGAGAAGCAACCTATATCCTTGGGATTAGAATCTATAGAGATAGATCAAAATGATTGCTTAGTCATTTACAGTCTACATATATAGATCGAGTACTAAAAGGGTTTAGCATGTCGGAATCCAAGAAAGGTTACCTTCCCATCAGGCATGGGATCAACCTTTTGAAGTCTATGTGTCCGCGCACAAAAGACGAGAGGATTTGGATGAATAAGATTCCTTATGCATCCGTGATAGGATCTATCATGTATGCTATGTTATGTACTAGGCCTGATGTATCGTATGCTCTGAGCGTCACAAGCAGATACCAGTCTGATCCAGGAATGGATCATTGGGCGACTGTTAAGACAATCCTCAAGTACTTAAGAAGAACTAAGGATGTGTTCCTAATATATAGAGAAGGTGATATAGTAATACGTGGGTATACAGATGCTAGTTTCCAGACAGATAAGGATGACTCCAAATCTCAGTCTGGATACGTATTTATTTTGAATGGAGGCGCAATAAGTTGGAAGAGTTCCAAGCAAGACACCGTAGCGGATTCTACCACGGAAGGGGAATATATTGCAGCTTCGGAAGCAGCAAAGGAAGCCGTCTGGATCAAGAAGTTCGTCTCAAAACTTGGTGTGGTTCCAACCATTGATGAAGCAATACCGGTTTATTGTGACAACAATGGAGCTATTGCACAAGCAAAGGAACCAAGGTCTCATCAACGATCCAAACATGTGCTTCGCCGCTATCATCTGATCAGAGAGATTATAAGTAGGAATGATATACAAATTGAGAAAATTCCCACTGAAAGGAATTTAGCGGATCCTTTAACTAAGGCCTTGCCTCAAAGCAAGTTTGAGGGTCATGTTAAAGCCTGTGGTATTGGATACCGTAGCGATTGGCATTAGGCCAAGTGGGAGTTTGTTAGTGATATGAGAAAAGTGTCCTAAGGCAATCACCTTATGATTGTAATCATTTATTTTAATAAACGAATATTCACTATTTGAGTATACATGTTTATGTATTTGATTGAGATCTTACACTCATTTACTGAATGTCTGCAATACAATTCACAGCATGAGAGAATTTGTGATGAATTCACAACTAGTGATTATCTCTACATGTGCAATTGTGAAGTATTGAAATTGTCCCTAGTCGATGAATTGATAAAAACAGACACTATCAATTCTGTTGAGACTAGCATGGGTTATTCTCTAATCTGCTGATTCTCACTGGCTGGTGACATTGGATGTCCGGAGATAAACATGAATGCTAGTTAAGGGAACTAGTTCATTGGAGTGACTGGCTGTAAAACTTCATATGGTAGTCTACATATAGACATGTCAGTGAAGTTCTTACTGCAGCTTAAGTGCGATGTTCCTTTGACTTGCGTTGTTCAAGTCATCTTGGTCATGGAGACTTATACTTTGACATCTTAAGCAAGCATCTCCAAGGAGGTGTGGACCTAGGATGATTGGGTATAAGCCGAAGTGCCCGAAGATGTTTGAACAACCTACAAAGGATTCACCACTCCTTGCGAGGAGATGTATACCCAAGGCTTATTGTCGGATTGTTACTCGAAGCCTCTGGCCAAAGCATGACATGTTCAGAGTATGAATCTCTTAGATACATGAGAGTAATTAGAATCCGTAAGACGAGAAAACGTTACATGGGCTAGGTGTGACGTAGTCAGTCTAGTGGGGACTAACACATATAGACCATGTCCTGAACCAAGTGGGTATAAGATGGTGAAGGGAATGGGGCACGATTCATTATAGCTGCTGAAGGGTTTCAGAATTGTTTCTGAGGTCAACCGTTGATCTTTCAATTAATTGGGGATCATGATGTACTACTAGGTGCCACTCATGATCGTTCTATAATTGGTTAATTATAGACGGCCAACATAAATCGAAAGCCTATTTAGTCACACGCACTACGAGTAATCCGAGGGATTTAAAACGAGTTAAAAATTGGATTTTCCAATCAAGAGAGATTAGGTTTGGTTGAGCCAAACGATAAGTCGAATCTGAATTTATCAGAGATGCATTGGAAGCGTAAAATGGCTAAGTCTTTTGAAGACTTAATAGATGAATTAAATGAGTTTAATTCATTGGGGCTTGGCTTGGATAGGCCGGCCAAAGAGGGTCCCCACCCTCTTTGCTTGGCCGGCCACAACAAAGGGAGGGAACCAAATTGTTTGGTTCAATTTATAAAATAAATCAAGTGTGGTTTGTTTTATAAAATTATGGATGATATAAATTTTTTATATAAACCAAGGTTTGGTTTATTTTTCATGAAAATTAAAATGAACCATGGATTGGTTTATTTTATTTTATAAAATCAATCATGGATTGATTTACCATGATAAAGAAATTTATATAAAGAAATTTATATAAAATTTATTTTTCATGGAAATTAAAATGAACTATGGATTGGTTTATTTTATTTTATAAAATCAATCATGGATTGATTTACCATGATAAAGAAATTTATATAAAGAAATTTGTTTTTCATGGAAATTAAAATGAACCATGGATTGGTTTATTTTATTTTATAAAATCAATCATGGATTGATTTACCATGATAAAGAAATTTATATAAAGAAGTTTATATGATAAATTTCTTATGAAAATTTATTCCATAAGAAAAAAGAGACTTGGTTGATTTTTATCATGAATTAAAATATGATTTTAACCATGATATAAAATCAAGACTTGGCATGATGGAATAAGTCATAGAAAATTTATATGATAAATTTCTTATGAAAATTTATTCCATAAGAAAAAAGAGACTTGGCGGTTGAGAGGCCACTATATAAAGGACCCAAGGCAAGGCTTGGAATTGATTCGAAATAATCCAAGTATTCTTGCTTGGGCTCTCTCCCTCTCCTCCCTTCTTCCTCTTGGCCGGCCACAAGCCTCTCCCCCTTTCTTCTTGTCGTGAGCACAAGGAGAAGCACCGAGGCGACGAAGTTCTTCCGTTGGGACGATCTTCCTCTCCGGCCATCATCACCTTGGGATTGGGCGCAAGTCATCTTCCTCCTTCTCGCCGGAATTGTGATTCCGGCCAACCTTGGTGGTGAGTTTTTCCGATGTGATTACTTCTCTCTTGGTTTTTGTCGCATTCTCGGAGAATCTAGTAGTTCTCGAGAACACGAAACTCGTGGCATTGCGAAGTCATCCCGAAGATACTCGGCGTGGACGCGAATAGAGGCGGAGCTTCCAAGGGACGCTTACGGTTGGATCTCGTCCCTTCCTTCGAGTTACGCGAGGTAACAAGTAAATTAGTTTACGTTTCTATAAAATTTTAAATATATGATCATGTCTACACAAGATAAGGTTGCATGCTTAGATGTGTGGTTAAATAATTTGAGAAATTATTTATGCTAAACCTTCCGCTGCACGTAATTAATTTTAAAATTACGAACACGCATCTATGTCAACATGCACCCAGTCCCAACACAAAGGACCAAAAGCTAGAAGAGGTTAGAGTTGTATGCAACTCCCCAGAGGTATTCCCCGATGAATTACCAGGGTTAGACCCTGATAGGGAGATTGAATGTGAGATCGAACTGATTCCTGGCACTAATCCGATCTCCAAGGCACCTTACTGTATGGCGCCAGCTGAATTGAAGGAGCTTTAAGGACAGCTGCAGGAGTTACTCGACAAGGGTTTTATTCGCCCGAGTCACTCTCCATGGGGAGCTCCGGTACTGTTCGTGAAAATGAAGGATGGAACTATGCGTATGTGCATAGATTATCGAGCTTTAAATAATGTGACGATTAAGAACAGGTATCCCCTCCCAAGGATCGACGACCTGTTCGACCAACTGAAGGGAGCTACCATCTTTTCGAAGATTAATCTTAGATCCGGTTACCATCAAGTTAAAGTGAAACCAGACGATATTCCGAAGACGGCTTTCCGGACTAGATACGGACACTTTGAATTCATCGTCATGCCCTTTGGAGTAACTAATGCTTCCGCTATGTTTATGGACCTAATGAATCGGGTATTCTCGACATTTCTTGACAAGTTTGTGATTGTCTTCATTAATGATATCCTCATCTATTCGAGAAATCGAGAAGAGCACGCTAAACACCTGAAGATGGTATTACAGATCCTTCGGGAAAAGAAGTTATATGCCAAGTTCTCCAAATGTGAATTTTGGCTCGATCAAGTGGCTTTTCTAGGCCATATTATTTGCAACGACGGAGTCATGGTGGACCCGAAGAAAATCGAGGCCATGAGTAACTGGAACAGGCCGAAGAATGCTAGCGAAGTCAGGTGTTTTCTCGGACTAGCGGGCTATTACCGGAAGTTTGTGGAAGACTTCTCCAGAATTGCAGCACCTATGATGGTCCTCACCAGGAAGAACCAGAAATACGTATGGACAGAAGAATGCGAGAGGTGTTTCTTGGAGCTGAATAGGAGACTTACAAATGCTCCAATCCTTACTCTTCCCGAAGATGACAAGAGCTTCGACATGTACATCGATGCCTCCAAACTGGGACTCGGAGTTGTACTTATGCAGAGTGGTAAAGTTATTGCCTATGCCTCTAGGCAACTTAAAGAACATGAGAGGAACTATCCCACTCACGATTTAGAGTTAGCAGCCATGGTCTTTGCTCTGAAGGTATGGAGACACTATCTATACGGAGCATAGTGCAAGATATATACAGATCACCATAGTCTGCGATATTTCTTCACTCAGAAGGACCTTAACATGCGACAACGTAGATGGCTCGAACTGGTAAATAACTATGACTGCGAGATCTTTTATCATCCAGGCAAGGCGAACAGAGTGGCCGATGCACTCAGTAGGAAGTCTAGTGCCGCCTTGATGTCCTTATCAGTATTATCTCGACCGCTGGGAAAGGGAAATTGTGAACTATGGAATCGAGATTATTTCCGGACGACTTTTGACCATGGCAATCGTACCAGCATTAATCGACGACACCACCGAGCTATACAGAATATCCGCCAAAGAATAGAGACTGCTCAGAGCCGGCAGAAGAATTATGCTGATCAGCGACGTAGGCCTTTGGAATTCGGTGTCGGGGATTTGGTATTCCTCTGAGTAACACCTATGAAAGGAGTAATGAGATTCGGGAAGCAATGAAAGTTAAGTCCGCGCTATGTGGGACTGTACAAGATCCTGAGCAAAATTGGCAAGGTGGCTTACGAGCTCGAGCTACCTCAGGATATGTCATCAATCCACAACGTGTTCCACGTATCGATGCTCAAGAAATGTCATCCCAATGCAGGCCAAGTGATGGAGCCGCAGGCCGTACAAATCCAGGAGGACCTGGGTTATGAAAGCAAACCCATACAGATCCTGGATCGAGATGTCAAGAGACTGAGGAACAAAGATGTGCCCTTAGTCAAGGTCTTGTGGCAAAGTCAACAATCTGAAGAAGCTACCTGGGAATGCGAGGACGATATGAAACAAAAGTTTCCGGAGCTATTTTAGGTTCGAGGACGAACTTCCAGAAGGTATGGAGAATTGTAACACCCCACTAAAATTCCCTTCAATATTATCGCTAATATTGAGTAGGATTGCGTGAATGATAGCCATATTGAGCATGATTCATGAACAATAGTTAGAGTTGTGGGAATTTTAGTGTAAGTGTTAATAGGCCTTATATCGGCTCTAAATGGTGGAAATTCCTAATGGGTCTTAAATAGCACTTCCTTAGTTATCCTAATGGGCCCCATGAGGATAAAAGAAATAACACATCATGGGATGAGCCTTACTTTAGATGGGCTTGCAAAAGAATAAAGAATAAAAAAAATGATGTAGGTGCCAAGGATTGAACCTTGGACCTTAGAGATGTTGTAAGCCTTAAGAATGCATATGTAACCAATTCACCTAGCAAGGGAGTGCTATTAAGAGGATAAAGGAAATTGTAGATAGGTGTAAGGATAAGGGAGATGAAGAAGCACCATGGGAGATGAAGAGTCACCATGGGAGATGAAGAGTCACCATGGAAAATGAAGAGTCACCATGGAAGGTGAAGAGGCATACCTCTTCATTTACTATAAGAAGATGAGGAAAGAAAAAAAATTCCATAAGGCATCTCCTCCCTCTTCTCATTGCCGAAAATACCAAAGTCCCCTCTCTATCAAGAAAATTCTCTCCAAGAAGATCTAGTGAAGGCTTTGTGTTTGTGAAGCAAAGGAAGAGCCAATGAGCAAGAAGTTCTTTCTTTCTCCTTCTAAGTGATATATTTTGTTTGGAAATCCTTAGCACAAGGGTAAGACTCCCCTCACCTGCAACATAATAGTTTATATATGTTTTATTCATGTTCTTATATGTTCTTGCGATGTGTTGCTAAAAATCGTGAAGTTTTCCCTATAGGTAAGTTTCGGCCCAAGCATGGATTTAGGGCTTAGGTTTGTGTTTGATGCTATATAATGACTCCAATATTTTCTTGATGTTAAGTCATGAGTTATGATGTAAAAAGATGGAGCAAAAAGACCCTTAAAAGTTTAGGCCAAGGCTATCATGAAGCCATAGACTTTTTGGCCATAAGAAGATGTTTGGGTTCTTTTTGACTAGCTAATGGTTTTAAGTCCTTGTTAATGTGTTGTTTGAAGGTGTTATATATATTTTTAAGCTATATTTTCCCTCTGAACATGTTGGGTTAATACCCTAAATAAGGGCAAATAGAAAGAAAAAGAAGAGTTAAAGATGTCATGTTACTTACTAATGGTTCCTAGTGTTAGAATATGTATTATATGTATATTGTATGAAACAATTGCTCTTGTTTTTGTCATTTTCATGTTGGTATGAACCTTGGAAGTTTATGGTTAGTACCTTAAATTGGGTTTTAGGATGGGTTAAGGTCACTACCTCACTTGATGATGTCTCTTGGTACTAGGATATTCAATGTATGCATGTTGTATGAGTTGTGTGATGTTAGGTTGTGTTTCTATGACATGATAACCCTATCTAAATGTTTTGACCAGTAGAGTATATGTTGAATTAGGGTTGAATTAAAGGTATCCATATTTCATTATGCTATGATAGATGAAAAGAAAAAATGGAATAAGTTCCCTAGATATATTATCCTTAGTCTTAAATTGAACATTATGTGTTTTAAGAATCATGAATGATAAGTTGACATGTTATGAATTTCCTTACCATGAAATTATGTTTTCTCCATGCCATGTTCATGCTTGAAAGTTATGAAGATATTTATGCTTTGAATGTATACCCATGACATGCATGACATTATGAATAAAAGAATGTCTAAAGAGAAATTGCTAAGAAAAGAAAACAAATGATGAATGCTATGCTAAAGAGCAATTGCTATGGAAAGAAAAGGAATCATGTATGCTATTTTACTTTATGTATCGGCTTGTACCGGATCTTGAAAAAGATCCAAGGGATGGGCACCTTAAGAACGCCCCGGTTCTGGACTACCGCAGCTGTCCCTAGGCACCTAGGTTGCCTAGTACCTTAGTAGGTCGGGATTAGCTACCTCGTACTCTACTAAGGAATGCGCGCAAATGATGAATGGGTACAAGCTAGGGATCCCAATGATGATGATATGTTGATGTTCAAGTATTATATTATATATATTTTCAAAAGAGCATCTTTAATGTTTATGCACATGTTATGTTTAATGATATTGCATATGCTATGTTTAATATTTATGCACATGTTGTTGGGACCGGGTGCATGTTGACAAGGATACGGGTTCTTAAAATTCAAAATTTTTACGTGCAGCGGAAGAATTAGCATAAAATAATTTCCTAAATTATTTTAACCACGTATCTAGCATGCAACCTTATAGTGTATTGACATAATCATAAAATAAAACATTGCGGAAAAGTAAACTAATTTACTTTATACCTCTCGTAAGTCGGAAAAAGGACGAGATCCAACCGTAGCGTCCCTTGGAAGCTCCGCCTCTATTCGCGTCCACGCCGAGTTCTCTTCGGGATGACTTCGCAAAGTCATGAGTTTTGTGCCGACGAGAACTACTAGATTCTCTATAGGCACAACAAAGAAGAACAAGAGAAAAATAGGAAACTAACCACCAAGAAACGGAATCGAATTCCGAGAGGGAAGGAGATGAGATCCGCTTCTTCTTCTTCTTGGTTGGCTTCTCCTTCTTCTTGATAGCTCACGGCAACCAAGAGGGGAGGAGGGATTTGCGCCGGCCCTAGATGGAGGAAGGTGCTTCAAGGGGCGCCGGCCCTAGAAGCTCCAATGTGGGCGCCGGCCCTAGGTGGGGAGAAGGGAAGGAGAAGATAAAAGAGAGAGAGAGAGGGAGCTTTATATCAATACCCGATTATTGATTAGGAATCCAAGGCTTGCCTATGGTTCCTTATATAGTTGCTTCTCCCTCGCTAAGTCTCCTCTTTAACAGAATTAACGGAATTAGTTATCATAAGAATTTTTATCTTATAAAATTTCTTATGACTTATTCCGTTAAGCCTAGTCTTATTATAACTAATTTATAATAAAACAAATTCTTCTTCTCTTTAAATTATGGAATAAATTTTATAAGAAATTTATAAACTTTCTTATTATGGAAAAATCAATTCATAATTGATTTTATAAAATTAAAATAAACCAATTCATGGATTATTTTAACTTCCATAAAAGAGTAAATTTTCATAAATTTATTTATATATAAATTTCTTTATACAAATTTATTTATCCATAAAATAAATCGTGCTAGATCTATTTTATTAATAAAACCAAAATTAATTGGTTTTCTCCCTTTAGGTGGCCGGCCAAACCAAGGGGGTTTGGCACCCTCCTTGGCCGGCCAATCAAGCCCCACCAATCGCGAATTAAACTCATTTAATTCGCCCAATAAGCCTTCAAAAGACTTAGCCAATTTTAGCTTCCATTGCGCCTCTGATTAACTCAGATTCGACTTATTTTTCTTGATCAGAAAATCCAATTTTCAACTCATTTTAAATCCCTCGGATTACTCGTAGTGCGTGTGACTAAATAGGCTTTCGATTTATGTTGGCCGTCTATAATCAACCAATTATAGAACGATCATGAGTGGCACCTAGTAGTACATCATGATCCCCAATTAATCGAAAGATCAACGGTTTGACCTCAGAAGAAATTATTCTGAAACCCTTCAGCAGCTCTAATGAATCGTGCCCCATTCCCTTCACCATCTTATAGCCACTTGGTTCAGGACACGGTCTATTTGTGACAGTCCCCACTAGGCTGACTACGTCACACCTAGCCCAAGTAATGTCTTTCTCGTCCTTTGGATTTCTAATTACTCTCATGTATTTAAGAGACTCGCACTCTTAACATGATATACTCTGGCCAGAGGTTTTGAGTAACAATCCGACGATAGGCCTGGGCATACATCTCCTCACAAGGAGTGGTAAATCCTTTGTAGGCTGTTCAAACATCTTCGGGCACTTCGGCTCATACCCAATCATCCTGGGTCCACACCTCCTTGGAGATGCTTGCTTAAGATCTTAAAGTATAAGTCTCCATGACCAAGATGACTTGAACACCGCAAGTCAAAGGAACATCGCACTTAAGCTGCAGTAAGAACTTCATTGACATATCTTTATAGATAACCATATGAAGTTTTACAGCTAGTCACTCCAATGAACTAGTTCCCTTAACTAGCATCCATGTTTACCTCCGGACATCCCAATGTCACCAGCCAGTGAAAATCAGCTGATTAGAGAATAACTCATACTAGTCTCAACAGAATTGATAGTGTCCATTTTTATCAATTCATCGACTAGGGATAATTTCAATACTTCACAATTGCACATTAGAGATAATCACTAGTTGTGATCCCATCACAAATTCTCTTATGCTGTGAGTTGTATTGCGGACATTCAGTAGATGAGTTTAAGATCCCAATCAAATACACAAAACATGTATACTCAAATAGTGAATTATCATTTATTAATATAAATGTTTACATCATAAGGCGATTGCCTTAGGACACTTCTCTCATATCACTAACAAACTCCCACTTGGCCTAATGCCAATCGCTTCGGTATCCAATACCATAGGCTCTAACATGTCCCTCAAACTTGCTTTGAGGCAAGGCCTTAGTTAAAGGATCCGCTATATTCCTTTCAGTGGGAACCCTCTCAATTTGTATGTCATTCCTACTTATAATCTCTCTAATCAGATGATAGCGGCGAAGCACGTTTTTGGATCGCTGATGAGACCTTGGTTCCATTGCTTGTGCAATAGCTCCATTGTTGTCGCAGTAAACCGGCACTGCTTCATTAATGGTTGGAACCTCACCAAGTTTCGAAACAAACTTCTTGATCCAAACTGCTTCCGTGGTATAATCCACTACAGTGTCTTGTTTGGAACTCTTCCAACTTATTGCACCTCCATTCAAAGTAAACACGTATCCAGACTGCGATTTGGAGTCATCCTTATCTGTCTGGAAACTGGCATCCGTATACCTACGTATTACCATATCTCCTTCTCCATATATCAAGAACACATCCTTAGTTCTTCTTAAGTACTTGAGGATTGTCTTGACAGTCGCCCAATGATCCATTCCTGGATCAGACTGATATCTGCTTGTGACGCTCAAAGCATACGATACATCAGGCCTAGTACATAACATAGCATACATGATAGATCCTATCACGGATGCATAAGGAATCTTATTCATCCAAATCCTCTCGTCTTTTGTGCGCGGACACATAGACTTCAAAAGGTTGATCCCATGCCTGATGGGAAGGTAACCTTTCTTGGATTCCGACATGCTAAACCCTTTTAGTACTCGATCTATATATGTAGACTGTAAAAACCCCGTTTTGGTGAAAAATCCTAACATAGAGGGTTAGGTGTGAAAAATCCTAACTTGGAGGGTTAAGTGTGGAAAATTCCTAACTTAGAGGGTTAGGTATGGGATGCCTTGGGATTGGATCCATTTTTGCATTGTATATGCATTGGCGGTGTAAGTTCAAGATGGAGTCTTGGCAACGTAAGTCCAGTTGTTTGTTTTAGCCTGGTTTTTGCTATTTACTACTATTTATTTTCCCTAACTTAAACATATTGCCAAACATCAAAAAGGGAGAGATTGTTGAGGCAATCTGTGGTCCGGAGTGACCAAGTGTTTTGATGTTTGGGTAAAGGATTTAAATTAGGTTTACCCATGTATTTGATATGTGTATGTTGAGTGTGCAAGTTGCGTAGGTTTACACATATGGACTTAGTTGGACGGCCTCGGTACAGTGAAGGGTGGCATGGAGACAAGCTGGAGGCTTGTGTGCACCCGAGGGACCTTGGAGAGCAGGGACGATGAGATGAGGGGCATGAACTTCGAGGCATGCGTGAATGATAGCATGGAGGCAAGCTGGAGGCTTGCGTGCATTCGAGGGATGGGAGCTGAAGATGAAGAGGGTGCGAAGGCAATAGTCAAGGCTATGGATGAGGAGTCAGTCGAGTCGTGAGGGTACGAGTGCTGTGTGATTGTACTGGGGAAATCCTAGGGTTCAAGTGTGGAGTGGAATGTACTCGGGAAGGGTAATCCTAGGTGGGTGAGTAGGGCAGTCGACTGATAAAACTCACATAAGGGTTTTGGTTGAAGATTCAAACGTTGGGGTTGCAATGGTCGAATTTCAGTGGCACCTGTCGACTGCCCTGGGGGCAGTCGACTGGTGCCGAGGGTTTCAGCCCGAGTCCTATTTAAAGAGGACTTCGTGGTGGCTGAGATTCTTGACGAATGTTATCTTGGTTAAAGGCAAGATAGTAGTCTTTGTGCTCAGGTCTTCTCAAGGTGTTGTGTTGAGGTTTCTCCACCCACAAGGAGCGACGAGAGCTAGCCGGAGGTTATCCGGGGAGTGATCCACCGACGGATTCTTGGATTAGTCACCCATTCGGGGTGGATACCAAGTAAATCTGGTTTGTTAGCATTGTTCTTTACATTGTTAGTTTAGTTTTATTTTGTATTCCATTGCGCAACTAACCGTGTAGGAAAAATGTGTTCGAAAAGTGCTATTCACCCCCCTCTAGCATACGGAATCGATCCAACACGTCCTTCATGTGTGACTCCAACAGTCCTACAAACTCAATCACACATATCAAATCACAAGGATAAACCTAACTTAAACCCTTTGCCGAAACATTAAAACATATGGTCACATCGGACCATAGATTGCCCCAATAGATAGGAATACAGTAGAACACCAAGAGGTAAACAAGAGGTATAAATCTTGTTTATGTTTCATTCTTGTTCTAGTTTATTCTATGATTCTTATTTGTCATGGACCCCGATGAAAGGAGAGATTGTTCTAATTAATAAAATTAGTTGTTCAAACTTGTTGTTCAAGCAATTCAAACTCCTTTCATCGATTAGCCGCGGAAAAGATGAAAACGGTCGCTTGGGAGTTTCTTTCCAACCAAATTTGTTTTAATTAATAAAATTTTAAACTGGGGGCATGGCGAGGAATCCCGATGCACTTAGTAGGAGCCCTAGAGTCAATTATGTGATGATTGACTAGGGACTTTTTGTATCTTATTCTATCATTAATAATGACATGTTTGGTTATTATACTTACATTATTATTTGTGCCAAATAATTAAGTATAGTAATATCCTTGGGTAGTAGGTTCTTATCTACATCATATTGATTGGTTGAATCGATAGTGAGATGATGTAGAGAACACTACACTAAACTATTCCTAGTCAAGCATTAATATTCAAGGACAATATTAATGCATGGAGACTAGCATGTAGGTCAATTAATGACTTGAGCTCACAAGTCATGGATACGTGATATCAAGTTAACACATGGGTATACATTAGAGAATGTATACTGAATTGACTCGCCATGAGAAAGTTTCATAGATTGTCATATGAGTGTCATAAACTTTCTCATGTGACTATTAGTGTGAATAGTCCTTAGACCTAAAGTCACTACGGTTCCCAACAAGAGGAGTTATATACTTTGGTATCGTCAAACGTTACCCGTAACAGGATGAACTATAAAGGCGATTACTATGTGTGTAATGAATTATGCGTAGGGATGTGAGTGATGTAGATGAGATCTATCCCTCCCATATGACAGGTATGATATCTGTGGGCCCCTTGATCAAGTAAGACTACTAAAACGCATGGTCATGCTCAAATGAGTCAATAAGAGATATTGAGCTCATTTGTTTGAGTGAGTCTACTCGGGGATCAAGAAACACAATGATTGATCGAGGATGACATGGTCTATGCCTTATTGGTCAATCTAGATATCAAGGATAGAAGGACAAGGTCATACATTATCATAGTCACGGAGGTTAAGTCGGATCATGACTTTTCTTGTTACTTGAGTAGCAATGATGCATTGCTAGATGTCGCTCATTGCTTATGTGTTTAAAGCGGTTTAGGCGCTCGAGTCAGGTGCTCGGGAGACCCGGTCGGGAGCTCGGGTCAGGAGCTCGGGAGACTAGGTCGGGAGCCCTGGTTGGGAGCTTGGGAACCCTAGTCAAGAACTTATGAGATATTAATTCATTAAAGTGTTTAATAAATTAAAGGGAAAAGTCTCTCTTCATTAGATGAAGAGAAGATGAAGAGTCACATTAAAAGATATGCTCTTTATTGGCTTTAATAAAGGGAAGCCAAACAGACAAAAGCCTCTTCATATTCATGGGATGAGTATAAAAAAGGGTCTAGTCATTTTCGAAGGAGAGAGTTTTCCCTTCTTCCATTCCTCTGTTCTTCCTCATCTCCCTCTTAGCCGAAACCCTTTTTGGGTTCTTTGTGGTCTTGTGAACTACCTCAGGTTGTTAGCACAATTAAGGTAGTTGTTCTTGAAGTTGAGAGATCGTGTTCGTGTGGATACGCATAGAGGCACGGACGTTTGAACGTGCAAAAGATCTGGCGGCACTTGGACGAGCGGGATAAACGTAAGGGCACGCTCCAAAGGTATACACTTTAAATAGATCTATTAGATAGATGAACTTCGTACGAGTTTTCTTTCACATGGATCGCTCGAGGGATCTTGTTTCCGCTGTATTTTTGTGTTTATGTCACCGGGAGATGCCAACAGATGCAACCGAAACCAACAGCTTTCTCCTCTCTGTGACCATTAGAAAGTGTTTTTTAGCAACCCGATTCATCATGGAATTCCATTAAAGCCCTGATCTGAAAGACCACTTCTTTCAATGGCTCCAGTTACCTACTGTGCTTTCCCCTAATTCAATTAATTGAATGTCGCTCATCAATAAATAGAATTTAAGATAAAGGCTTGTCACTTAGCACTTGGCACACCATGCGCTACTCGATTGAATCGTTGAATAAAGTTTTTTAGCGGCTCTTTACTTTTTTGCTTTAGGGCAAAAAGATTGAGTGCCGTCTATTGATATCGCCGACTGCAGGCGAAGTGATTTAGGAAGATAGTTTTAAACTCCGGAAAGGATTTTAATGAATTCGACGGCAACCTCTGAAACCTTCTCTGTGCTGCTCCTAATAGCGTGTTCAAAAACACCTGACACTTCACACCATCTGTTTATTGGTGTAACAAGGTCCCATTATCAAACTTACAGATGTGGTTTTCTGCATCTGTTTTCCCATCGTAATCCACAATTACCAGACAACGAAACTGCTTGGGCATGAGATCAGTTATAATATCCTGAGCGAAAGGTGTAGATGTGGACTTCAGGGGAACCTTTGCAGGTTCACTCTGTTGGAGCTCAGTTGTTTGCACATTGGAATCCTTTCCATGTCCCCAGACTAAAATTTTATTAACTAAAACAAATCTAGATGGAGATTAATTACCCAAGCAACTGACACATCATCGTACTAACCGATTCAAGTGACCGCTTGAACAAACTTGTTGTTCAAGCAATCTAACTCGTCTAATCGGTTAGCCGCAGAATAGACGATGTACGGATGACTGGTTTTTGTGTTTATCATCGGGGTCCATGACAAATATCAACATACAATCATGAACAAGAACAAAGGAACCAAAATAAGAAGTTATACCTCTTTTTATCTCGCGATCTTCTATTGTATGACCCAAACTCTTCTTGGACGTCAAGTGGGTGATGATCTTCTATGAAACGAAGTCACCAAAAGCACCACCCAAGCTTCCTTTCGTTTCCTTCTTCCTTGCGCCAAAACCCTAGGGTTTCCTTGTGCTTGCGCCACCGGCCACAAAGGAGGAGAAGCCTCCTTTGTTTACTTCCTCCGGCGCCGAGAGATGAAGAGGAAGAGAAAGAAGATGAAGAAGAAGAGAAAGAACCCTTCTTCTTCCTTGAATCCCAAGCCGTCGCAGCCTACTTCTCTTCTTTGCTTGCCACCGACCACCTTCAAGCCAAGGTGGTGCCACCTTCCCCCTCTCCACTTGTTATCGTGTACCCTAGGAAAGAAGAAGAAGAGAAGGATGAAGTGAATATGAAGAAGAGCACTTCTTCCTTCCCTAGTCCCTAGTGCCTCCTCCTTTTCTTCCCTTGCTTGCTGCCGGCCACAACCCTAGGAGAGAGAGAGAGAGAGAGGTGAGGAGTGAATTAGGTTAAGGCTTATGATTAATTGGATGCCTTGGTCTCATGACACATGAGGTATATATAGGCTACAATAGGGACTGAGGAGGAGTTGTGTCTTGGCCACCTAATGGAGCAAAGCCCGATCCATTAATGATAATCCAATCCACTAAAGGAACATCATTGAACTACCTCACCAACCCCCATAAATAAATATGGGCTCCACCTATTATGTGTACAAATTCTCCCCGTGTTTAAGATCTCGAATGCCTATTAATTAATTAAATTATTGACAATTTAATTAATTAACATCTAACTCCATGAGTAGTACCACTCAACCTTATCATCATGTTGGACCACGTCCACTTACCTGATTTATCATGATGAGCTTTATGAGCTCCTCAAGGGGACATCATCAACCTAATGCATTAGGACACGATTTCCTTCTATAATCAACGACACACCATATAAATAATATTATTTCTCAATTTACCGGGCCTATCGATTTAACAAATAAATCTCGTCCATTGGTAAATCAAAAAAATAGATATTAAGTACATGTGCCCATTATTATATCGGGATTAAGTGCATGTACACCATAATATTTGAGGTCTGATTTAATTATATAGTCAGTATAAATTGAATCACCGCTATATTGGTCCAGCTCAATACACACAATGTATACTAGTGTAATTCAATGGTCAAGATAAACCAATACCAAATTACACTACAACTATGCCAATGGTTTGTCTAAAACCATCTAGGTTATGAGCTTCTACTTATACTCTACAAGAGACTGATAACATGATCTTCTGTATGACACCACATACCATGTTATCTACAATGTAAGGAATTAGACAATAACATATATATATCAAATATAAAATGCAAATAATGATCATGTGATTCTCCTTCCAAAATGTATATGTTCATATAAAAGCTAGACTTTTAATATACATCCTAACACGCTCTTCCCTTGTCCTCCTTCATGCCACAAAATGCTGGAGGCAATGGAATGTACTTTCTCTATCTCTCCTATGGAGTCTCACCGGTGTCTGGGAGCTATCTTAATAGGTGCTCTCACCGGCGAGATGGATCTTTGGTTCCGATTGTACGAGACAGGCACCCTTGGAACCTCGGCCTGCAGCGGCGCCGCTCGTTGAGATGTGGCTTGTTCAATCTGATGTTGCTCCAGTGCCTCAAACGACATTGGTGACTAAGCGGTCCAACTCCTCCCATGTCTAAATGATCGGCTATCTTTCTGGTTCCGCCATCGCAGTGTTCCTTCTAATGCTTAGACTAGATTGCAACAGACGGCACCGAAACATGTTCTGGAAGTGAACGACGAGGATGACGATTCACCAAAACGTAGCTTGAGGTGACGATGGGGAGGGAGAATTCTGGCGCTTACGAAATTAACACGAGCATAAATGGGTTACACCGGAAGGAGTTCCGGTTGATCCCTCTCTAATGCTCAAGTCAGAAATCTCTCTAGTAGGGAGCAAACGCGAAAAAGTATTAGAGTTTCATTTTCACCATCACCGAGAGCCTTCACATGGGTGCCGAAGCACCTTATATACTCGATGTGTCACACCTTGAGACCATCGGAGCAGTGATAGATACCATTTTATTGATCATTTGAGTTGCTAAAATCCATGTTTGACCTATGTTTTTATTGCTTAATTGTGAAATTGCCCTAGGTTTTAGGATTTCCTCTTATTTTGGACTTAATTACAAATTTACACATTTTTTGGATTATTTGGCCACTAATTTTCTGATATATTTTTGTAGGCATGAAAGGATCCTGGACCTAGAGCATATTGGGTCAAACTTGAGTCGGAGGTGAACCGGATCAAATTATCAAGCTTACGATTAATCCGAGCCGTCCGATTCAAAAGCGGCTAGATCTGAGCCATCCGGGACAATCTGAAGCAATCCGAGCTAGGGTTAGGGTTGATCAAGCACTAGATTCTAGATCTGAAGGTTTCATTCCAATCACAGCTAAATCAACCATTGGATCATGCTCGGAGGGCTCTAGATCGTCCATTCACAGATTAGGTTGATCTGGGCCATCCGTTGCACATCTGGAGGATCCGAGCTACCACGAGGCGGATCCTGACCCCAGATCACCATCATCAAAGTTTGGCTCAAATCAGAGCAAGATCAGCCGTTGGATTTCATCCGATCAATCTGGACCGTCCAATGCTAAGTATTTAATCAGTTTTCCACAGCTTCAGCTCTTCGTCGTGTCCTCGCCGCAGTGGTTTTCCATCGTTTCTCCTTCATTTCTTCTTCGTTTGCTTCAGCAATTTCTTCGTTTTGAAGGTGTGACCACCTCGATTCGAGCTCATCCTTGAGTGACAGCAAGGAATTGGATTGAGACTTAGTTAATTTCGGTTATTAGCAGTAGATTTTATTCCTGTTACTTAGTTTCTGAATTTCTGAGGCAATGGCGGTAGTATTTCGTTTCCGAACAGTTTTTGTTTAAATTAGAGTTTTAATTCAGTGCTTTTATTAGCTAGATTGTTTGTGTAATGAACTATTGTAATTAGATCAGTTTGTTTCTCCATAATTCATTTCTAAATTTAGTTCAAACTTGTGTGCCAACTTACTGCTGCGTATCAGCAGTGTATCATCCTCTAGTTTCTGCAAATTTTCGGTTCTTGAGCTCCCTTATATAGCAGCTAGCCTAGTTTATTACTGAGTTGATCTGATACTAGTTTGATAAAATCGATTTAAGTGTGCTTGTAGTGGTGTTTCTGCTCTGTAGTTTACTTGGTATGCAGCAATTCAGCTTTTCCCTGTTGCGTATCAAGATTTCATCTTGCTTATCAGTTGTTATATCTGCTAATCAGATTGTTTCCGTATCAGTTTCTATTCGGTAATGTTTCAGTCCCCATTCTGCAATTCCGTGTGTAATTTTGCATAATATTTGTCTCTGAAACTCAGCTTATATGCCCCTGTGTCAAGCTAATGAAAGCTGCCCTGTATAGAGTAATGATTCAGTCTGAATTCTGATCTTTATTGCTGCACATGAGTTCAGCCTTGAATCATTGTTGACTTCCAATGAATTGATTAGTTTAATCTGAATAGATCAGTTAGAATTCCTGCAGCTAGCATCAGTTCGTTTGGCACAGAAGAATTTCTGTTCATTGTATTTAGCTTGAGTTGAGATTGTTCAAAGGTTTGATCACTGAATTTTGTAGCTACCAATTGCTTTAAGTTTGATTGTCTCTGAAAATTCCAATCACTGTTCGTATTCAATTGCTTAGCATTTAGATGGCATGAATCTCAATTTTGTTTTAAGAATTTAGTTAAGCCCCTTTGATTGAATTATAACTTGCCGTTTCCTTCATTTTAACTGCTATTTCATTTCCAAGTGAAACAAAACCCAGATTTTATTCGAAACCCAAAAACATTAACGACACATAAATACAAGCACGAATCAAACACGACAACTAGCCCCGAGAAAAATATGACCTGTGGCCCCTTTGCTACATTTTTATATTTTGATTGCAAAAAGGGTTTCCAGCATTTTATTCATATCTAAATTTGAGACCCACATTCGTGACAGTTGATTTTGGGTCTGTCAAGCAGCTGACCCAATAAAAATTGGACAGCATCTCCCCTATCCGGTGGACAATTTACACATCCACACAGACACCTACACAGTATAATTAGCCTCAGGCCTCAATGCAAATATATATATATGGATATAATGGCATCACAATACGAAACATCATAAAACTCACCTGAGCTACCCCTAGGGCATGCGTGCAGCAAAAACCACATCACAAAGTCCAACAAAGGACTCAAAAATATAATACCACATGAATAAATCCAATACAAGCCCACGGTAATGAAATGAATACAGAATATAGACTACGCTATGAAAAGAAAAGAAAACAAGCAGAAGCACCCATCCAAATAGAGTCATGGGGACCTGGGACCGGCAACTGGGCCCTCTGGTGAGCTTTCAACCTGAAAACATAAACATTATGATAGGTGGTGAGTCTAAGTGGACTCCGCAGGTATATAGAAAGATATGCATGGCAGAAAAAGTAGCTAAATCATCTATACAAAAACAACAGGATTCAATCTCAGCAAGAATATCAGAATATGCATAACTGAAAGTAACAACTGACTATGCTGTTGGTTGTCGGGATTTCTCCATATATCCCCGGATTAAAATTCTATTGATTAGAACTAATCTGGATATAGAAAGAAAACTTCCTGAATGACCTACTTCATCTTCATGCTTTTCTATTGAGTGATCGCTTGAACAAACTTGTTGTTCAAGCAATCTAACTCCTTTATCGATTAGCAGTGGAATAGAAGATGAAGATTTGGATTGCCAATTCTTGTTTTTGATTTAGGATCCAAGAGAAAAACAAAATACAATTAATACAAGAATGAAAACAAGATTATACCTCTTAATATACCTCTTGATCTTCTATTGTATTCCTATCCTCTTCTTGGACATCGTGTGGGTGACGATCTTCCATGAAACAAAGCCACCAAAACCACCTTTCCTTCTTCCTCCTTTCTCCTTCCTTGCACCGCCGGCCCTACCCCCCAAGGTGAAGGTGCGCCGACCCTCCAAGCTCCAAAGTTGCGCACGCCCAAGATGTAACGACCCGAAAAATTTTCTTAATATTTCTTTAAAATATTAAGCATGTCTAAATAATTTTCCGAGGGACCTAGAAGTATTGACACGAATTTTAGCCTAGAAATCCATACCTTTTCTAATTAAATTGAGGAAATGGGCACTAATGGGCCTTATATGGCTTTCTAGTACCATGATTATTGGTGAATTTTAGGTAAAATTTATAGAAATATAAAGGGATTTTAATGGGAAATATTAACATAATTATGGGGGATTTTTAGGGGATTTTCGAATATTAAGAAAAATAAAATAAAAATAAAATGAAAAATAATGTGGATAGACCAAGGATTGAACCTTGGACCTCTTACACAACCATGTATGCTTTAACCAATTCACCTAGCAAGGGAGTGCTAGGAGGAAATGAAGTGGATATTGGTTAAGGCTTAGAAGAAGATGAAGGGTCATGAAGAGACTCTTCATTTACCTCCTTAATGGGTTATAAAGAGGGGGGTTTGGGAGTTACCTTCTTCGTTCCATCAATTGCATTTTCTCTCCTCCTCCTTCCTCATTCTAGCCGAAAACCATAAGGGAGGTTTTCCCTTGGAAAAGCTCCACAAGAAGGTCTCATCTCCAAGATCTAGAGGTTTCCCAAGACTACAAGGGCTAGAGGTGACTTAGGGTCTAAGGAGTTCTTTTGATTCTCTATAATCAAGGTGAAAAATCAAGATCAACCAAGGTAAGACTCCCTCACCTGTGGTATAATAGTTCCTTTTGGATTTTAGCATAATATGAAGTTGTTTGAGATTTTATGTTGGAAAAAAAAGAAAAGAAGGCATGAACCCCACATAGGTTTCGGCCACTAGGGTTTTTGAGTCCATGATGATGCTAAAAATCTCTATTATGTTTTCTAATGTGTCCTCATGATGTTTAGAGATTAAATATAATTTTTGAGAATTTTTGGGGTACCCTAGGATCCCCTAGGGTTTCGGCCATCTCATGAATCCATGGGTAGGGATGAATCTAAACCCTCAAGCATGTGTTGTGTATTATCATGATATAAGGGAGATTGAGGGGGACTTATGTGAACTTTTACAAGGCTTTGTGACCCCCACAAGTTTCGGCCAAGTTGGATCTAGGGCAAAAAGTTAGGGATTCCCTCAAGCAAGGGGGTCCCAATGGCTCTATGGTAGAGTATGTTTGGTGTTAATGTTTGATTGGGGTCTTCATGGAATTTTTCCATGCACCCATGGCCTTGTAGGGTTTCGGCCAACACAAGGAAAGAGGGCTAAAGGTTAGGGACAACCCTAATTATGAGCCCTAATGGCCTCCCATGGTCTTATAAGTAAAGTATGGTTGGTTCTTTACCTTATGCTATTTTACATGTTAATTGAATGATGGAACCCATCCCTATAGGTTTCGGCCAAGAAAAGGAATGTAGGGTTTGGATGGGGTTAGGGTTTGAAGAATGATGATTTATGCTTTACCATGAAGTATATATATGTATGTATCAAGGTTCAAGCATGTGGTAGAACTTAAGTTACCTATAACCCTAACCTTAAGCACCATGTTTTATGTTTGTATGTTTATGATTGGATGTCATGCTTAATAGGGTCTAATTATGAATGTCTTATGTCCTATGCCATGTACTTGAATGGTAGGTGGTATGTTTATGGAAGTCCTACCTATGCATGCTTGAGAGATCCCATGCTTATGTATGAATGCAATGTTTACCTTATGCATCATGATCATGCAAGTTCTATGGATTAGGATAAATGTCTATGCAAGCATGCCATGTTCAATGAATGTAATGCAATGCTTACCTTATATGCCATGATTATGCAAACCCTAGGATTAAGAATGATGGTTACGTAAGTAGGCTATGTTCTATGAATAAAGATGCATGTTATGACTATAATGATGATGCATGTTATGTTTATGAATGAAAGTGCATGCTATGTTTTATGAATAAAGATGCATGCCATGTTATGAATGACGACACGGTCGATGGTTGACGGTACGATGGTACGACGGTCGTGAGACCGGTAAATGGGCCGGTAGACGGGCCGGGTCGTTACACATGCTATGTTTATGAATAAAGATGCATGCCATGTTATGAATGAAGATGCATGCCATGTTTTATGAATGAAGATGTATGCCATGTCTTATGAATGATGAAGCATGTAAAGTATTTTACTTTATGAATGGGCTTGTACCGGACCGAAGTATGGGTCCAAGGGATGGGCACCTTAAGAACGCCCCGGTTCTGGACTACCGACTATGCTGTCCACGGTTCTGGCACTACCGAAGCTGTGCAACAGGGATGGGCACCTTAAGAACACCCCGGTTCTGGGACTACCGACTATGCTGTCCTTACCCTAGTAGGTCGGGGCTCGCTACCTCGTATCTACTTAGGGATGTGCGCTTATGATGTATGTATGTGGTACAAGCCGGGGACCCCCAATGATGATATGATGATGTTTAAGTATTTAAAAGTATGTTTTAAAAAGTTAAGCATCCTATGTATATGCATTAGACTCATGCATTCATGTATTGCATTATGCCATGCTATTCATGTCTTATACTTATGTCCATGTCAAGAAATAAGCATGATAGTAAACGATTTATGCTCATGATTATGTTAAGAAGATACCCTATGATATGATGGAAAGTAGGCTTATGTTTATGCCATACAGGTTAGTTCATGCTTTATGTTTATGTTTATGCCATGTATCATGCATGTTAAGAATGCTTCTTTATGTTTATGTTTATGCCATGTATCATGCATATTAAGAATGCTTCTTTATGTTTATGTTTATGCCATGTATCATGCATGTTAAGAATGCTTCTTTATGTTTATGTTGATGTCATGTATCATGCATATAAGAATGCTTCTTTATGTTTATGTTTATGCCATGTATCATGCATGTTAAGAATGCTTCTTTATGTTTATGTTTATGCCATGTATCATGCATATTAAGAATGCTTCTTTATGTTTATGTTTATGCCATGTATCATGCATGTTAAGAATGCTTCTTTATGTTTATGCTTATGCCATGTTCCATGCATGTTAAGAATGTTTCCTTATGTTTATGTCTATGTCATGTATTAGGCTATGCTAAGTTGAATTATGTTCAGGTTATGTCATGTATCATGCTATGTAAGTTTATTCATAGTTATGTTCAAGTTATGTTTATGTTTCATGTGTTTATGATTAAGTGATGAATGGTTTTAGTGAGTAGGAAAGAGTCTTACTAAGCCTGTGTGCTTATAGTCTTATTTCCTTATACCGCAGATCACGCAAGGGGACTGTAAGGAAGCAGCAGGAGGGCAAGAATGCATGTGTGTGGTAGTGACTTGGCCAAGAAAACAATATGTTTACTCGTTTTATGCTAGAACTCTATCTTTACAACTTATGTGTTTGAATGGTGACTTATGAAACTCTATGACATGATGTTAAGTATGATATGATGCTAAGTACAAAGTTAATATGCCAAGTTCCCATGTCATTATGTTAAGAATGGTAGTAGGGCATGTATGTGTAAGTCTTAAAGTTATTCCGCTGCCTTATGATGTCTACATGCCCAAGTATGTTAACGTAACGCCGCTTTATGAAAAAAAAAAACGGGCGTTACCCAAGAGTAGAGGAGAGAGGGGCTAAGAGGAGAAGAGAAGAAGAGAGGAAGAAAGGATCTTCTCCCACTTCCCTAGACCCTTGCCACCCCCTTTCCTTGCTTCTAGACGGCGCCGCCAATCCAAGGAGAGAGAGAGAGAGAGAGAAACCAAGGCTTCAGGCTTTCTCTTGGTGACTTATGAGGGTATTTATAGGCAACAATAGGGACCATGAGGAGGAGTTGGTTTTGGTCTCCTAATGGATCCTTAACCCGACCCGTTAATAATAACTCACTCCACTAATGGGTTATTATTGAACTACCGTACCAACCCTTTAATAAAATATGGGCTCCTTCTTATTATGTGTACATTTTCTCCACATGTTTATGATATCACATGTCCGTTAATTAATTAAATTACTGACAATTTAATTAATTAACATTTAACTCCAAGAGTAGTACCACTCAACCTTATTATCATGTTGAACTAAGTCCACTTGCAGGATTTACATAATAATCTTTATGAGCTCCTCAAGGGGACATCATCATCCTAAATAATTAGGACACGATTTCCTTCTATAATCAATGACACACCATATAAATAATATTATATCCCAATTTACTAGGCCTCTTGATTTAACGAATAAGTCTCGCCCATTGATAAATTAAAGAAATAAATATTAAGTACATGCGCCCGTTATTATATCAGGATTAAGAGCATGTACATCCATAATAACCGAGGTCTTGTTTGATTATATAGTTAGTATAAATCGAATCACCTCAAATTGGTCCTGCTCAATACATACAAAGTGCACTAGTGTAATTCTATAGTCAAGATAGACTAATACCAAATTACACTACAACCGTTCCAATGGTTTGTCCAAATCCATCTTGGTTGTGCAAACTGTCTGTTACATTACATGGTTGATAACATGGTGAGTGGTGCTACACAGAAGATCATGTTATCAGTTCCTTGTAAAGTATAAGTAGTGGCTTACAACCGAGATGGATTTGGACAAACCATTGGAATGATTGTAGTGTAATTTGGTATTTGTCTATCTTAACTATAGAATTAGACTAGTACACTTTGTGTGTATTGAGCAGGACCGATTTGAGATTGTTCGAATTATACTGACTATATAATCGAACAAGACCTTGGTTATTATGATGTACATGCTCTTAATCCTGATATAATAACGGGCACGTATAATTAATATTTATTTTTTAATTTAGCAATGGGCGAGATTTATTCGTTAAATCAATAGGCTCGGTAAATTGGGAAATAATATTATTTATATGGTGTGCCGTTGATTATAGAAGGAAATCGTGTCCTAATTATTTAGGATGATGATGTCCCCTTGAGGAGCTCATAATGATTATCATGTAAATTTTGCAAGTGGTCTTGGTCCAACATGATGATAAGGTAAAGTGGTACTACTCATGGAGTTAGATATTAATTAATTAAATTGTCAGTAATTTAATTAATTAATTGACATGTGATATCTTAATCACGGGGAGATTATGTACACATAACATGGTGGATCCCATATTTGATTATGGGGTTGGTGCGGTAGTTCAATGATAACCCATTAGTGGAGTGGGTTATCATTAACGGGTCGAGTTTAGGATCCGTTAGGTGACCAAAACCAATTCCTCCTCATGGTCCTTATTGTAACCTATAAATACCTCATGAGTCATGAAACTAAAGCCATAACAATTAACCTAGGCCTTGGTGGTTCTCTCTTCTCTCTCTCTTTCTTTATCCTAGGGTTGTGTAGCGCCGACCTCAAAGGGACGAAGGGCTTTCGGCTAAGCTTGGGGAAGGGGAGTAATACTATCTTCCTCTTGTTGGGTTTCGGTTTCCCATTCGGTTAGATTGCTCGCCATGCCTCCGGATTAAAATTTTCTATTAATTAGAAACAACCCGAATGGAGAGAACCTTTCCGATCGACCATTTCATCATCTTACTATTCGATTGAGTGATCGCTTGAACAAACCTGTTGTTCAAGCAATCCAAACTCCTTCATTGATTACTGATAAGCCCAAACTATGTGTCATGAATGTGGGCCTCAAATTTAGAATTTATAAATGCTGGAAACCCTTTTTACAATCAAAATCTAAAAATGTAGTAAAGGGGCCACAGGTCGTATTTTTTTCTCGGGGCTAGTTGACGTTGTTTGATTCGCGCTTGTATTTAGGTGTCGTTTATGTTTTCGGGTTTCAAATGAAGATTTGGGTTTTAGGGTTGCAATCTGTAATGAAGTGGCAATCAAAACAGAGAAAAACAACTAATGAACCAAACAATGTGATGGCAAGTACTAACTCCACCAATGGAAACCGAATCAACTAAAGCACTTAATCAATTTGGGAATTCATTCTGATTTCAAGGCAAAACAAATTGCTAAACAATTGCAGCAACAACATCAAATGCAAGACAGACCACATGCAACACTCTTAAACCAAATGGATACAACAATCGAGCCATGATTTCACTTGTGTGCCACATGCAAAAGAAATAAAGTGAACTTGCTTCAAAGTAGCAGGATTTTAAACTCAAATGCTAGAGTACATTGCAATTGGTGTTGAACTCCAGAGGTTGTAATTCCAGGCCTAAACTCAGCTTGATACAAGGTTGAAAAGTGGATGCAATCTTGATACAAAGAGGATAACTCATGTGCCATTAGCTGAAACCAAATGCTTGAGCTGTAATCTAGCAATTATGAATGGCTGATGGATTCAAAAACATTACAGATCTGAAGGGAAATATGCAGAAACTAATCTGATTGAAATGTAGAATTCAAAGTGGGGAAATATGGACTGATGCAGGACCAAATTTCAGACTTGCAGAAATGGACTGCAGGAATTGAGATCAAATGCAGAAATCGAGCTGAGTTAAGAAAAGGCATCAAAGTGCTACTCAAATAGAGCAATGGCAGTGTAATTTCAGCAGGTAAGCTCTAATTAGCTTGATACAAACTGAACACGCAGGAAGCAAAGAACTGATACACAGCAGATTTGTAGAAATACAGAAATGCAGGAAAAGAAAACAGAGAACAATTAATTCAGAAACTCTCAAACGATTTAGAGCAATTATACCAAACAAATAGCAGAAATGATTTGAAATTGAGCTAGACTAACTGATTTCGAAATGCAGAAGCTAAAAACTGATACGCAGGATGAGAAAAACAGGAAAAAGCTGACAGAAATTGATACGCAGGCTAAAAACAGGAAGTAAACTAAATGAAATTCATTGGATCACTAACAAGCAATCTACACTACTTAACTTGCAGAATCGAACTAATTTAAGCAGCAACAAATCAGAAACTAAACTTAGCAATTCTAGAATTTCAGAAACAAGAAGTGGCACGCAACAGGGAACCAATTTCAGAAATGAATTGAAACGAAATGAACTGATCTAATTACTAGAGTTCATTACACAACCAATCTAGCTAACTAAAGCACTGAATTAAAACTCTAATTGAAGCAAAAACTATTCGAAATCGAAACATTACAGAAATTTACTCAGAAATTCAGAAATGAAGTAACAGGAATAAAATCTACTGCTAAGAAACAAAATTAAGCAAAGCCTCCATCCGATTCCTTGCTGTCACTCAAGGATGAGCTCGAATCGAGGTGGTCATGTCTTCAAAACGAGGAAATTGCTGAAGAAACGAGAAGTAACGAAGAAGAAACCAAGGCAAACGAGCTGCGGCGAGGACGCGACAACGAGAAGAAGGCTGGGATTTTTCCTTAAGTAATAACCAATGGACGGCTCAGATTGATCGGAGGAGATCCAACGGCTGATCTTGCTCTGATTTGAGCCAAACTTTGATGATGATGATATGGGGTCAGGATCTACCTTGTGGTAACTCGGATCCTCCAGATGTGCAACGGATGGTCCAGATCAACTCTATCTGTGAATGGACGCTCTAGAGCCCTCCTTGCTTGATCCAACGGTTGATTTAGCTCTGATTGGGATGAAACCTTCAGATCTTGATCATAGAGCTTGATCAACCCTAACCCTAGCTCGGATTGCTTCAGATCATCCCGGATGGCTCAGATCTAGTCGCTCTTGAATCGGACGGCCCGGATTAATCGTAGGCTTGATAATTCGATCCGGTTCACATCCGACTCAAGTTTGACCCAGTATGCCCTAGGTCCAGGATCCTTTCTTGCCTACAAAAATATATCAGAAAATTAGTGGCCAAATAATCCAAAAATTGTGTAATTTTGCAATTAAGTCCAAAATAAGATAAAGTTCCAAAACCTAGGGTAAAATCATAATTAAGCAATGAAAACATGGGTCAAACATGGATTTTAGCAATTAAAATAATCAATAAAATGGTGCTTATCAATTACCTGTGGAAAGGATGACGAATTAGATTGCCGATTTTTTTGATTATCTTCGGGGTCCATGATAATTAACAACATACTATAAAACAAGAACAAAAAACAAGAATTATACCTTTTGTTTACCTCTTGATCTTCTATCGTATATCCTATCTTCTTCTTGGACGTCGTGTGGGCGACGATCTTCCAAGAAATGAAGTCATCAAGGCCTCTTCTTCTCCTTTCTCCTTGCGCCGAAACCCTTGGGTTCCCTTTGGTTGTCGTCGGCCAAAAGGAAATAGATCTTCCTTTGATTGCTTGTGCCGGCTCCCAGAGATGAAGAGGAAGAGGAAGAAGAAGATGAAGACGAAGAGAAAGAGGTCTTCTCCTTCACTTAATCCCTAGCCGTCGGTCTTCTTCCATGCTCCCTTGCCATCGGCACCGGATGAAAGAAAATCTTTCATTCTTGGCTGCCGGCGCCTCTCCTAGCCTGTTGATGTCGTGCGCCTCAAGGGGTGGAAGAGAGGAAGAGAGTATGATGATGAATTGTCTTCTTCTTGCTCCAACCCGTGGGCTTCTTCACCTCCAGGCCAACGGCGCCTCTAACCCTATAAGAGAGAGTATGAGAGGGAGAGGAAGAGGAAGAGAGGAGATTAGGGTTGTGTTGTTGTGGCCTTAGTCTCATGACTCATGAGGTATATATAGGCTACAATAGGGACCATGAGGAGGAGTTTGTTTTGGTCATCTAATGGATCCTAAGTTCGATTCATTAATGATAACCCGATTCAATAATGGGTTATCATTGAACTATCACACCAACCCCCATAATAATATATGTGTAACGCCCGTTTTTTTTCCATCAGCGGCGTTACGTTAACATGCTTAGGGCATGTAGACATCATAAGGCAGCGGAATAACTTTAACTTGTACATGCCCTATTACCATTCTTAACTTAATGACATGGGAACCTTAGCATATTAACTTTGAACTTAAGCATCATGTCATACATAACATCATATCATAAGGTTCCAGAAGTCATTATTCAAACATATAAGTAACCAAAGTGAAGTTCTAGCATAAACAGTAAACATATGGTTTCCTGGGCCAAGTCACTACTACACACATGCGTTCTCGCCCTCCTGCTGCTTCCATCATTGTCCCCTTGAATGATCTGCAGTATAAGGAAATAAGACTATAAGCACACAGGCTTAGTAAGACTCATTCCTACTCACAAAAACCATTCATCATTCATCATCTCATAATGAGCACATGAAACATTAACATACTTGGTGCTCTACTTAGAACATAACATCTTACATCACTTATCGTATACATAGCATGACATGAACATAAACATAGTAAACATTCTAAACATGGCATGATACATAAACATAGTAAACATTCTAAGCATGGCATGATACATGACATAAACATAATCATAGTGAACATTCTAAGCATGACATGATACATGGCATAAACATAAACATAGTGAACATTCTAAGCATGGCATGATACATGGCATAAACATAAACATAGTGAACATTCTAAGCATGACATAATACATGGCATAATACCTATCATAGCATATGAACATCTTCTTAACATAATCATGGCATAGATCATTCATTCTCATGCATACTTCTTAACATGAAACGTAAGCATAAAATCTTATCAACATAGCATAATGCATAACATGAATGGATGCATGAGTGGAATGCATATACATAAGGATGCTTATCTTTTAAAAACATACTTTTAAATGCTTAAACATAATCATCATAACATCATTTGTGGTCCCCGGCTTGTACCACATACATACATCATAGCGCGCATCCCTAGCAAGTCCGAGGTCGCGAGCCCCGACCTACTAGGGTAAGGATAGCATAGTCGGTAGTCCCCGAACCGAGGCGTTCTTAAGGTGCCCATCCCTGTTGCACAGCTCCGGTAGTGCCAGAACCGTGGACAGCTTCGGTAGTCCAAAACCGGGGCGTTCTTAAGGTGCCCATCCCTTGGACCCATACTTTGGTCCGGTACAAGCCCATACATAAAGTAAAATACTTTTCATGTTTCATCATTCATAAGACATTCATAGCATAACCATGTTACATAAAGCATGACTTAACACATGCTTGTCCTTTCATTGTTCATTCTTATTGCATAACATCATGATGCTTGTAAGGCATGAGCATTATCTTCATTCATAAACATGGTATGCATCTTCTTTCATAAGCATGACATGCATCTTTATTCATACAACATGGCATGCATCATTCTTATCATGAACATAAACATAATATACTTATCATGGCATCATTCTTATCATGAACCCAACATAACATACCTATCATAGCATCATTCTTATCGTGAACATAACCCTATCATACTTATCATGGCATCATTCATATCATGAACATAAACCTGTCATACTTATCATGGCATCATTCATATCATGAACATACACAATAACTTAACATGGTTCTTAACATAACATGAGCATATAACTTAGCATGGTTCTCTACATCACATAAGCATACATAGGTAGGATTTCCATAACATTCTACCTACCATTCAAATACATGGCCTAAAACATAAACATCCATGGTAACCCTATTAAGCATGACATCCAGTCATAACCTAAACATGAAACATAAAGCATAGTCCTTAAACCTTAGGGTCATGGTTAACATGATTCCTACCACATGCTTGATCCTATACATATAAATACTTTATGGTAACCATGAACCATCATTATTTGAACCCTAACTCCACCCCCAAACCCTAGATCCAAGGCTTGGCCGAAACTTCTAAGGTGGAGTTCCATCAATTCCATAAACATGTAATATAGCATAAGGTAAAGGAACAACCATACATCATTTATGAGACCATAGGAAGTCCTTGGGGCTCATGATTAGGGTTAACCCTAACCTTTAGGTCACTTTCCTAGGGCTGGCCGAAACTTATAAGGCCATGGGGGTATGGAGAAATTCCATTAAAATCCCCAATCAATCATAAAACACTAATCACATCTTACCATAGAGCCATTGGAGCCCTTACTTGAAATAAATCATAACACTAATCACATCTAAGCTCTATGGATTAGTATCTTGTCCTTAAATCAACAACTTAGCCTTTTCATCCAACATGAGTCATTGAGATGAATTTAAATCACTAGCCTTTCAAGGAAAATTTTGGTGGCTCTCTCCTTAAGTTCTAAGTTGATGATGGAAGTGGAGCTCACTCTCACACACATGTTTCTTGCACTACCATAGGCTTGCTTATTATCTACTCTCCACCATTAATCATGAATAAGATCAACATCTACAAAAACAAATGAAAAGCATAGAAAATGGTGAGAAATGGAATGAAAACAAAGAAAATGGAAAAATGGGTAAAGTGGAAGACTTTAGTGCTTAAAGATGTTTCCAATGTGCTTTGCCCCTCTTGTCAGTCCTCTAGTGATATCAAAAGTGTTGGGAAGTCAAACTTAAACAAATTCCTTTAATTTGGATGAAAATCCCTTCCTTGGTCTAATGTGCCAAATTGCCTTTTGTGTGCCAACTTTGCTTCTTCTTTTTTTTCTTTTCTGAATTTGTTTTCTCTTTTCTTTCTCTCTAGTGAATTCAGACTGTAATGGAGCAAGGCTTAAATCAGATGAGAGAACATTCAATGATTTATGGTGCTGAAACTCCAATGATGTGCCAACTTATTTTTTTTTCTGATTTCTCTTCAAACTGTGCTCTTTTTTTTTTTTCTTTTCTGCATTTGGTCTCAGCTGCTACCTTCTTCTTTATTTAGTCATGATGTGCTCAGTTCCCTATCTGAATTAGCTCCAATCCTTCTAGTGCCGTGAGCTTCCCATGAATAGCTACTCTCTCTTCTTAAATCTGCCCAGCTTAAATTCCTGAACTATTTTGTTTCCATTTTCTTCTTTCTCCTTTGATCAACAATGGATATTCTTGATACCAATCTGATGCATTCAGGAACTTAATTCCCTGATTCACAGCCCTTGAAAACCAAAATTCAGCCTCAAGTTGACACAAATCTGTTTGAATGGAAACATTCCATTCTAATTTTTCTGCTTCAGCTGCATTTTCCGATTTCAAGTGTCAATTTCCTATTCCATGCAGCTCCTTCCAGACCTTGCAATTCTTTGATGTTTTGCAGCAATTAGCATCAACTTGACTGCATTTTTTCTATTTTGATCTCAAGCTGTTTTCTAATTCCAGCTTCACTGAATTTAATTCTGTTTTGTTTCTTTTCTGCTGTAAATCCGGATCATTTCTGCTGCAATTCATTTCCATTCCATTCCAGATCAGTAAATTGGATTCCAGCCTCAACCATGCAAAAATTTCCTTCCTTCCTCTGATTTTTGGCACCATTTTCTGCAATGATCATCAGATTTTTCCAGCTGCAGTTCTTCATTCATCAGCCCTAAAATTCAGCACTCGACAAGCTCAGATTTTCGGCTGCAGATTTTCCTGCATTTCCTTGCTTCAAAAAGCTTCAATTCAGCCTCCATTAACTTCTTTTCAGCCTTCCTCTGATTTTTACAGATTTCTACATTTGCTTCAACTTTTCTGCACTTTATTTCAGATTTTTCCAGCTTGGTTCAGCTTCAATTCAAATCCTAACAAGGTGTTGCTGATCTAGACTTCCATAATTCCAACTTCTCAATTCTTCATCCAAGCCAATTCCGACCCAAGATAACTTCATTTTGGCACAAAAAAAAATTTTTTTTCGACATGAATTGCATCCTTGATACAAATTGCTTCCAAATCACTAATCACTCCCCCACACTTAAATCTTTGTCCGTCTCGGGCAAAATAGCATCAAAGAAAACATCCCAAGCAAACAAATCCATAGAAAAATTGGGGTTAAGATTAGGAATAAGGAAAAGTAAATAGAATAGACATGATTTTTGCCAAAATTGAATTGAAAAGGTAAGCAAAGTGATTAGCCTCTATAGATGTGATCCAATCATTGAAATATGGTTTTGAAAAACCTAGGCAAGTTCTAGAGCACAATAACATGTGTGTCACAAATATAAGGCTAATCTCACTAGGTAAAAATAATCCATCTCAAATCCTCAATTAAGAATCTAAAGCAAAATCATACTCAAGCATCCAAATTTTAAGTTTTAACAACCAAATTTAATTTATTTTCAAAAGACTCTAAAATACTATGGAGATAACCTAGAGGGATACATTTATTTCCACTCATGTAAGAAACAAACTTCTAAGAGAATTAACATGTATTTATTGACAAGGACTCAATTTAAAAGAAAATCCTACTTCTAGAAAGCATAAAAGTGAAAAATGTAATAAAAGAAAATACAAGAAAGAACAATCTCCCCTTTATTTCTGGTGGGCGGAGTCTATCAAGCAGTAGCCTCCATCTTGGTAGTGGAGGAGTCTGGGTGGCTAGGAGACATTGGACTCCCCCACACTTGAACTTTGCAAAAGATGGTTCAGGTGGCCGCAGTCGATTTAGGTTCAAGAGCCATTCAAGGGGTGGAGTGCTTTTAATTAAAGTAAGATCATCTCCTCCTTCTTGATGCCCTTCAGAAGTCCTTCCAGGAGGCTGAAGTCTGTTCAGTTGGAACACCCACTCCTGAAGTCTTCTGGACCCTGCAAAACAATGTAATACCTCTCTCAAGTGTGCAGGGTCAGAGAGAAATGAAATAATATCAGTCTCTGCATAAAATGACTCCAAAAATGCATCATGTCCAATTAAATCAATATCTGGTATCTCAATGAAATTTTCAAAATCATTTCCTACAAAATCTGCATCCAGATACTCATCACAAATAAAGAAATCAATTTCAGGCTCATCAATAGAAATTTCACAATCATTTCCTATCAAGAATGTATCAAGCAATGTGTCACAGCCAATCAAATCAATATCAGGTATCTCCAAAAGTCTTTCACATTCATTTTCAATATAAGACATAACAAGAGATTCATCAAAATAAATAACATCAATTTCAGGCACTTCTAAAAAATTTTCACTATCCATATTCACAAAAGATGTATCAAGAAATTCATCATAACAAACAACATCAATTAAAGGTGCCTCTAAAATTATTTGGCTATTCATATCAACAAGAGATGTATCAAGTAATACATTATGACCAAGGAAATCAATGTTTGGTACCTCTATTGGATTTTCACAAATAATTTCTACACAAGGTATATCAATAAACTCATCAGAATCAATAAAATCAGCACTAGGTACCTCACTGCATTTTTCTGAAGAAAGGGGAGAAATACTTACCTGAGCATGCTGGGGAATACCTGGAGGTTCTACAAGGGTAGATGTATCCATGGCTTCCTCCTGGTCATGTTCAAGCTCCTCTTCAGCCTCAGGCTCTGGTGGACAATCAACTGGTGATCCTTGGGTGCTTGCTTCCACCATGCAAGTCCCTACACTTTCTGGTTCATTATCTAAATCTTGTGGTGGTCCCTGGGGCTTAGTGCAATCCCCTACACCTATGGAATCATCTCCTCTGCATGCTTCTCCTGTAATATCTGCAACAACAGTATCAGAAAAATTAGGACCACTAATAACTCTATCATCACAAAATAAAAGACTAGAATGGTCCTGTGGAGCTTCAATTTCTTCTTCTTGAGCTGAAAAATTTGAAAATGAATTTTGAATGGGAATCTCCGGAGGTATGCATGCTGTAGGTGCCCTATATTTGATGATTACTTCTCCTTCTTCTTCTTCTATCAAATTTGCAATATTACTTGAAGAAGGACTTGTCCATGCATTAGGGTCACCTTGAACTGATATAAATCCAACTCCGGGGCTCTCAGAATTAAGAGCAGCTTGAGAAAATAATTGTTCTGCTCTTTGGGCTTTTATTTGATTCAAATCATTAGCCACTTGTTCCAATTGCCTTTCGAGGTTTTGAAGCTCTTGTTGACACATTTGATAAAATTGAGACTGTGGGGTTTGATCAAATGGTTGAACAGACTGATTAAACTGCTGAAAAGTTGGTTCACCACTTGGTGGAAATTGCTGAAAATTGTAGCCCTGGAATTCTTGTATCTGAGGTTGAATTTGTGGTGGTGAACACTGAAGTTGCATGGGTTGGAAATTTTGGTTTAAATGTTGAAATCCTTGAAAAAGTGATTGATCTTGTTGATAAGGGGGCTGAAAATTCTGGAATAATGGCTGCCCAATCTGATTTTGTTGGAAAATTGGTTGAATTGGCTGAAAATCCGGCTGAAATTGTTGGAATTGCTGTGGTTGCTCGAATTGTTGTAATGGTGGCTGAAACTGTTGCCATGGTAGCTGAAATTGCTGACTTTGTTGATCAAAATTCTGAAATGGTGGCTGCCCATGCTGAAACTGTTGAAAATTTGATTGACTTGGCTACTAAAATTGGAAGGGCTGACTTGGCTGACAATTAGGTTGAAAAAACTGGTTTGGTTGTTGAAAATTTTCACAGGAATGTTGGAAATTTTGATTTGGTTGCTGATTTTGTTGGAATTGTTGACACGGCTGCTGGTAAGTAGATGGAAACATTCTGAACTGGCAATCCTGTCACAAAACAAACAAGAAAAATGGCAGTTCCCGTATACAAAAGAATAAGCAACAAAAAATAGAACCCAATGATATGTCTAAAAGCATACAAGCAAAAATCAAACAAATCAACTAGTTGCTTCCCCGGCAACGGCGCCAAAAATTTGACAGTCCCGAAACACTAGATTAAATTGTCATGAATTATGGGACCGTCAGAATTTAGAATTTATAAATGAAAGTTGGAAACCCTTTTTACAATCAAAAATATGAAAATGTAATATAGGGGCCTCAGGTCGTATTTTTCTCGGGGACTAGTTATCGTGTTTGATTCGAACTTGTATTTATGTGTCGTTTGTGTTTTTGGGTTTCACATAAGTAATTGGATTTTGGATTGCAATTCCGAATTGAAAACACAATGCAAAGAAGGGAAAACTACACAAATGAATTAAGAGATAAATGGCAAGTAATAGCTCAACCAAATGGAATTTAACTCTAACCATTCAAATGGAATGCAAGCAAGCTGTTAAGTTCTCAATTCTGAATTTTCAAGAAAGATCAATACTTGCAGAAATGAATCGCCATTCAAAACTGAATCTCCACTTGGTACACAGGCAGCAATAAAGTCTAAAATGCAGGGAAGAAGTTGGAACTCAAAGCAATCCAAATGTTAAGCAAGCTGCACCCATTCTAGGATTTTCAATTGTTGCAAATACAGAGTTTTGCTTCAGAGTTTTCAATTCAAAGCAATCAAATTGCTAAGCAATCTATAACAAAACAGCTACAAACTTAATGCCAAGCCTTTACTTGATACAAGAGTGTAGCAAAGGTAAAACTTGATACCAAGATGAAACTGATATGCAAAAAATTTCGGGTAAATGCAACACTAGCAGTTATCAAATTCAGAATTGCAACTAGCCCTCATGCTTGAAAATGTAAGCTACCATTCGGATGAAACTGAAAGCTGAATTTAGAAATTCAGAAATGATGTAAAGAGCAGTGCAGAAATCAGAAAATGCAGAAACCTTACAGAATTTCAGACAGCATTACAATTGCAGAACAAACATGCCAAGGCAAGCTAGATACGAATGCCTCATCCATTGTTCAGATAAGAAATAGGGAAACTAAGATTACTTGACTCGAAATTCAGAAACTACAGCTGAAAAAAAAACTACTTGCAAATTTAAGCTGACATTTCAGAAATTGAGTTGGCACGCGATTAGAAATGGGCACACCACAATTGCAACTAATTGCAATGTAATAGAGACAATTTGCAATGTAAATTCAGAGGACAAACGAAGGTTCAATCTCAATTCAAAAGAACTAATTGAAATGCAGGTAAACAAAATGATACGCAGGGAGAAATTTGATACGCAGCTGAAAAAAACAGGGAGAAGCTAACAAAAACTGATACGCAAGCTAGTAAGCAGGAAGTAAACTGAATTTAAACTAGATTTATCACTGACAAGTTCACTAAACTACTTAACTTGAAGAATTAAAGCTAGATTACAGCTGGAACAATGAATTAAACCAAGTTAACCAATTCTGAAATTCGAAAACAGTAACTAAACTAGGCTGAAACGAAATTTACAGCTAAAAGAAACTGAAATTAAACTATCTAAGCTACTCCTCAACCATTCCTCAACTCAAGAGCTCCTTGGTCATCAATAAAGGGAGAACCTCGGACCCGCAAGCTCTGCAATTCAGTGGAAGAAGTGTATCTGCTACTAAATCAGTTCAGACTCTGCTCAAGCCAAATTTGGCTCCGAATTCTTCAAACTTGCTGTCGTGGCTTGCGATTGGGATTTGGGAATGACCGAGACCTTCCAGGGAACCCCTCTGGTCAGCTCGGATGCGGTGGAAATGGAATACAGCTGAGTTCATTGAAGTCGGATAGTGAAACGGCTGAAACCTCACGCAGCTTCACTTTTGAGCAAAAAATCCAATCTGAAACTTCACTGAAACGATCTTCACTGACCTAGCCCTTGCTTTGATGAAAAATTGAGGGATCGCGCCTCCTTGATGAAGAAATCTAGCTAAGAATCGAAGAACAGCTGAAGAAGGAATAAGAAACGGCGGAGACGCGACAAGGCTTGGCTGCGCAGCGTTTCTGATTAAATGGGAACAAATGGACGGTTGTGATTGATTGGAGGAGATCCAACGGCTGATCTTGTTCTGATTGAAGCCAAACTTTTATGATGATGATCTGGGGTCAGGATCTGCCTTGTGGTAGCTCGGATCCTCCAGATGTGCAACGGATGGTCCAGATCAACTCTATCTGTGAATGGACGCTCTAGAGCCCTCCTTGCTTGATCCAACGGTTGATTGAGCTCTGATTGGAATGAAACCTTCAGATCATGATCATAGAGCTTGATCAACCCTAACCCTAGCTCGGATTGCTTCAGATCGTCCCGGATGGCTCAGATCTAGCCGCTCTTGAATCGGACGACCCAGATTTAATCGTAATCTTGAGAATCTGATCCAGGTCACTTCCGACTCAAATTTGACCCAATATGCTCTAGGTCTAGGATCCTTTCATGCCTACAAAAATATATCAAAAAATTAGTGGCCAAATAATCCAAAAATTGTCTAATTTTGCAATTAAGTCCAAAATAAGATAAAGTTCCAAAACCTAGGGTAAAATCATAATTAAGTAATAAAAACATGGGTCAAACATGGATTTTAGCAATTAAAATAATCAATAAAATGGTGCTTATCACTGGCCGAAACTTATAAGGCCAGGGGGTATGGAGAAATTCCATTAAAATCCCCAATCAATCATAAAACACTAATCACATCTTACCATAGAGCCATTGGAGCCCTTACTTGAAATAAATCATAACTTTTACCCTATTAACCCTTCTTGGCCGAAACTTATAGAGTCTCTAGGCCATGTGAAAATTCACATAATCACCCTCCATCACCCTTATATCATGACAACATATAAAAATATATACTTGAAGTTTAGGACTCAACCCTAACCTTTGGGGTCCTTGAGGTTGGCCGAAACTTATAGGGTCTCTAATGTACCCCAAAAATTCTCAAAAATTGTATTAAATCTCTAGACATCATGAGAGTACATTAAACAACATGATTTGGATTTTTATCATCATTTTAGACCAAGAATCCCATGGGCCGAAACCTATAAGGTTAGATTCATGGGTTTCCTTTGGGTTTTCCAACATAAACATCATATACAACTTTCATATCATGTTAATCTTCAAGAAAAGCCATTATACCACAGGTGAGGGAGTCTTACCTTGGGTTTCTTGATTTTTTGAACCTTGAAAGAGAAGGAAATGGTAAGATCATTGGACCCTTGAACCCCCTTATCCTTGTATCTTTGGAAGACCCCTTAGATCTTGGGGATGAGACCTCTTGTGGAGCTTTTCCAAGGGAGAACCCTTCCTTGGGTATTCGGCTAGGATGAGGGGAGGAGAAGGAAGAAATTGCAAAGTAATGGGAAGAAGAGGTAACTCCCAAAACCCCCTCTTTATAGCCCATTAAGGAGGTAAATGAAGAGTCTCTCCATGACCCTTCATCTTCTTCTAAGCCTTAACCAATCTCCACTTCATTCCCTTGTAACATTCCCTTGCTAGATGAGTTGGTTAAAGCATACATGGTTGTACAAGAGGTCCAAGGTTCAATCCTTGGCCCATGCACCTTATTTTTATTTTATTTTTCCTTTTTATTTTCTATTATTTTCCCCAAAATTCTGAAAATTCTCTAAAAATTCCCCCATAATTATGTTAATATTTCTCATTAAAATTTCTTTATATTTCTATAAATTTTTACCTAAAATCTACCAATAATTATGGTACTAAAAAGCCCATATAAGGCCCATTAGTGCCCTTTTTCCCAATTTAAATGAGAAAACATGGATTTTCTAGGCCAAAGTTCGCATTAATATTTCTAGGTCCCTTGGAAAATTATCTAGACATGCTCAATATTTTAAGAAAATATTAAGAGAATTTTCTGGGTCGTTACAATATGAGCTCCACCATATAATGTGTATATAATCTCCTCGTGTTTAAGATCTCGCATGCCTATTAATTAATTAAATTATTGACAATTTAATTAATTAATATCTAACTCCATGAGTAGTACCACTCAACCTTATCATCATGTTGGACCAAGTCCACTTGCAGGATTTACATGATGAACATTATGAGCTCCTCAAGGAGATATCATCATTCTAATGCATTAGAACACGATTTTCTTCTATATTCAATGGCACACCATGTAAATAATATTATTTCCCAATTTACCAAGCCTATTAATTTAACAAATAAATCTTGCCCATTTGTAAATCAAAGAAATAGATATTAAGTACATGTGCCCATTATTATATCGGGATTAAGATCATGTACACCATAATATCTGAGGTCTAATTTGATTATATAGTTAGTATAAATCAAATCACCTCTAACTCGGTCTTGCTCAATACATACAAAGTGTACTAGTGTAATTTTATAGTCATGATAGACTAATACCAAATTACACTACAACCATTCTGATGGTTTGTCCAAATCCATCTCGGTTGTGAGCCACTACTTATACTTCACAAGGGACTGATAACATGATCTTCTGTGTGGCACCATACATCATGTTATCTACAATGTAAAGTAAAGGACAATATGCACACATATAATAGATATAAAATACAAACAATGACCATGTGATTCTTATTCCAAAACATAGATGTCCATACAAAAGCTAGGCTTTTAGTATACATCCTAGCAATCTCCCACTTATACTAAAAGTCTCTGTTGTCATCAAACTGCCATACATCTGATTTTCATCCCCTCACATGTCTATCATAAGCTCTCACTAGAAGGGCCTTAGTGAATGGATCTGCCAGGTTATCCTCTGATGCAATCTTGGCAACAACAACTTCTCCTCACTTCACGATCTCTTGTATCAGGTGATACTTGCGCTCTATGTGTTTACATGCCTTATGGGCTCGTGATTCCTCATGTTTACTATTGCACCACTGTTATCACAATAAATTATGATAGCTTTGGGTAAACCAAGAATCACATCTAAGTCCATTAAGAAGTTCTTGAGCCATACAACTTCCTTGGTCGCCACAGAGGCTGTCACATACTTAGCTTCCATGGTGGAGTCCGCAACGCATTTCTGCTTGATACTCCTCCATACTATGGCTCCACCTCCCAAAGTAAACACATAACTCGAGGTAGACTTACTGTTATCCCTATCTGATTGGAAGTCAAAATCCATGTAACCCACAGGGAGCAAATCATCTGCCTGTTAAACTAGCATATAATCCCTAGTCCTTTTCTGGTACTTTAATATATGCTTTACCACAGTCCAATGTCCCTGTTCTGGATTACTCTAATATCTGCTAACCATGCCCACGACAAAGTAGATATCCGGTGTCGTACATAACATAGCTTACATGAGGCTTCCTACAGCCGAAACATAAGGAACTGCCTTCATCTCCTTTGATGTTTTAGGACACATCTCCTTAGATAAAGGAACTTCATGTCGAAAAGGTAGAAAACTTTTCTTGGAGTTTTGCATGCTAAAACGAGCTAGGATAGTGTCAATGTATGAAGCTTGAGATAAGCACAACATCTTTTTCTTGCAATCCCTTATAACTTTGATCTCAAAGATGTGTCCAACTTCTCCTATGTCCTTCATATCAAACTATTTGGGCAACCATACCCTTATGTCTGATAACACTTTGACATTGTTGCCAATGAGCAAAATGTCATCTACGTATAGTACAAGAAATACCACTACATTTCCATCACATCTGTTGTATACACAAGACTCATTCAGACTTTGAATAAATCCATAAGACTGGATTACCTCATCAAATAGGATGCTCTATGATCTTGAAGCTTGCTTCAATCCATAAATTGACCGATTAAGCTTACACACAAGATGCTCTTTGCCCTTTGCATTGAATCCCTCTGGTTGCTTCATATAGATGTTTTTCTCAAGACTTCCATTAAGGAAAGCTATCTTGACATCCATCTAGCAAACCTCATAATCCTTATGAGCGGCAATAGACAAGAGAATCCGGATAGTCTTAAGCATGACTACCGATGAAAAGGTCTCCTGATTTTTTAAGGAGGACTATGCGGTGAACCACAAGCCCATGAGTGAAATTATTCATGAGGAACAAAAGGGGGAAATTCTGACCTTAATATCAACTATGCAAGGGGACATACCACAAGTCACTGCACCACGTGTCACAGAAGATACATAGGTAGTGCCTCGTCATAGTGGGAGGGTTGTTAGACAACCTGAAATATTCATATTCTTGGGAGAGTCTTTGGACTTGGTCCCTCGTGAACATGAATTAGATCCCTAGACCTATAACAAGGAACATCCGCTTTGATAAGATAATCCAGTCATATGGATTTGTTCAAAGACCGGATGAGATTTGTGTATATAAGAGATGTGACGGAAACGTAGTAATATTCTTGTACTATACGTAGATGATATTTTGTTCATTGACAACAATGTAAAAATATTATCAGACGTAAGGGTATGGTTGTCCAAGCAATTTTATATGAAGGACTTGGGAGAAGCGGGACACATCCTTAGGATCAATGTTCTAAGGGATCGCCTGAAAAGGATGTTGTCTTTATCCCAAGCTTCATACAGAGACACTATTCAAGCTCATTTTAGCATAGAAAACTCCTAGAAAGGTTTTGTACCTTTCAGGTATGCAGTACCTCTATCTAAGGAGATGTGTCCGAAAACATCAAAGGAGATAAGAGGAGATGAAGGCGGTTCTATATGCATTGGTTGTAGGAATCCTCATGTATGCTATAAATGAGACCAGATATCTACTTTGCCATGTTCATGGTTAGCAAATATTAGAGTAACCCAGGTTAGGAAAAAATGGACTACTGTAAATCATATATTAGTGCCTGAGAAGGACTAAGGATTCTATGCTGGTTTACCGGGCAGACCAATTACTTCCTGTGGGTTATATAGATTTAGATTTCCAATCGGATAGGGACATAAATAAGTATTCCTCAGGGTTTTGTGTTTACTTTACGAGGTGGAACCATAGTAATGGAGGAGTGACAAGCAGCGGTTACGTGGCAGACTCCACCATAGAAGCTGAGTATGAGGCAGCCTCTAAGGCATCCAAGAAAGCTATATGATTCGGGAACCTCAAGTTGGACTTAGATGTGATTCCTGGTTTACCCAGTCCATCACAATTGGTTGTGATAATAGAAGGTGCAGTTGCAAACTCGAAGGAACCACAAGTCCATAAGGTGAGTAAACACATAGAGCGCAAGTACCACCCAAAGGAGGAAATATTTGCTGTCACCTAGATTACATCAGAGAACAACCTGACAGATCCTTTCACTGAGGCTTTGATAGCGAGAGATTTTAGGCATGTGGAGGATATGGGAGGCAGAGGTATGAAATTATGAGGATAGCAGAGTCTTTTAGTATAAGTGGGAGATTGTTAGGATGTCTACTAAAAGCCTTGCTTTTTGTATAAGACATCTACATTTTGAAAGAAAATCACAAAATCATTGTTGCATATTTTTATTAGTATATGCATAATTGTCTGATATTTTGCATTGTAGATAACATGGTGGGTGGTGAAACACAGAAGATCATGCTATCAGTCCCTTATAGAGTATAAGTAGAGGCTCATAACCGAGATGGAGTTGGATAAACCATCGGAATGGTTGTAGTGTAATTTGGTGTGGTTTATCTTGACTATAGAATTATACTAGTGCACTTTGTGTATATTGAGCAGGACCAATATAGAGGTAATTCAATTTATACTGCCATTATAATTGAATCGAACCTCGGTTTATTATGGAGTACATCCTCTGAATCCCGATATAATAACAGGCACATGTACTTGGTAGTTATTTCTTTGATTTACCAATGGGCGAGATTTATTCTATTAAATCGATAAGCACGGTAAGTTGGGAAATAATATTATTTACATGGTGTGCCATTGATTATAGACGGTATCCGTGTCCTGGTGAGTTAGGATGATGATGGCCCCTTGATGAGCTCATAAGGTTCATCATGTTAAATCTTGTAAGTGGACTTGGTCCAACATAATAATAAGGATGAGTGGTACTAATCAAGGAGTTAAATGTTGATTAATTAAAATTATTAGTAATTTAAATTAATCAACGGATATTCGATATCTTAAACACGGGGAGAAATTGTACTCATAATAGGTGGAACCCATATGCAAATATGGGAGTTGGTGAGGTGATTCAATGAAGGGCCTTTAGTGGAATGGTTCTTCAGTAATGGATCAGGTTTGGATCCATTAGTAGGCCAAGACCCAACTCCTCCTCATGGTCCCTATTGTAGCCCTATAAATATCCCATGGAGTCATGAAACCAAGGAATCCAATTCCAATTAGAAAAACCTAAAACCTCTCCTCTCCTTCTTTCTCTCTCTCTCTCTCCCTTCTCTCTCCTAGGTCACGGCGTGGGCAAAGGAGGCAAAACCCCTAGGGTTTTCTTCTTCCTCTCCTTTTCTCTCCCTCTCTTCTTTGAGGCCAGAAAACACTAGACAAGGAGGAGTTGCTTCCTCCTTTGTGGTGTTCGGCAACAGGTCAAGAAGAAGGGTGGCTGGCGGCGAGAGGGAGCTCTTCTCCTTGAAATGATCGGCGCCGGTGGAAGAGGAAGAATAGGCTCACGGTGGGATTGAAGAAGGCTTGTTCTTCTTGTAGTTCCCTTCCTCTCTTCTCCCTCTCTTGTGCGAGCTCATCCAAGGAGTGGACAGAGGTTCGTCGGCGGTAGGAATTGGCTTCTTGCGGCGCCGACGATGAGGAAGAAGGATGAGGGCCGGCGGCGGGTTTTGGGAAGAAGAAGAAGTTTATTCTCTCTTCTTCTTCCTTGTTCTTCAACTTCCTATTCCTCTCCACATCAGAGGCGGGCGAACCTGTTAGGATGTATACTAAAAGCCTTGCCTTTTCTGTATGAACATCTACATTTTGAAAGAGAATCACAACATTACTGTTGCATGTTTATATTAGTATGTGCAAACTGTCTAATGCTTTGCATTGTAGATAACATAGTGTGTGGTGACACATAGAAGATCATGCTATCAGTCCCTTGCAGAGTATAAGAAGAGGCTCACAACCGAGATGGAGTTGGACAAACCATCGGGATGGCTGTAGTGTAATTAGGTGTGGTTTATCTTGACCATAGAATTACACTAGGGCACTTTGTGTACATTAAGCAGGACCAACATAGAGGTGATCTAATTTATACTGACTTTATAATTGGATCAGTCCTCGGTTTATTATGGAGTGCATGCTCTGAATCCTGATATAATAACGGGCACATGTACTTAGTAGTTATTTCTTTGATTTACCAATGGGCCAGATTTATTCTATTAAATCGATAGGCCCGGTAAGTTGGGAAATAATATTATTTACATGGTGTGCTATTGATTATAGACGGAATCCGTGTCCTAGTGAGTTGAGATGATGATGCCCCCTTGATGAGCTCATAAGGTTCATCATGTTAAATTTTGCAGGTGGACTTAGACTAATATGATGATAAGGATGAGTGGTACTAGTCAAGGATTTAGAGGTTGATTAATTAAAATTATCAGTAATTTAAATTAATCAACGAGCATTCGATATCTTAAACACAGAGAGATGTTTGTACTCATAATAGGTGGAGCTCTTATGTAAATATGAGGGTTGGTGAGGTAGTTCAATGGAGAACCTTTAGTGGAATGGTTCTTCATTAATGGATCGGGTTTGGATCCATTAGCAAGCCAAGACCCAACTCGTCCACATGGTCCCTATTATATCCCTATAAATACCTCATGTAGCCATGATACCAAGATCTAATGTGAAGAACCAAGCCTTGGGGTTTCTCTCCTCTCTCTCTCTTCTCTCTCCCACTCTCTCTCTCTCCCAGGGTTAGCGCCGGGAAGCAAGAAAAGGAAGAGTTTCTAGGGTTGGAGGTGGAGGAAGAGATCTCTTCTCTTCTTTTATTCCTTCTGTTCTCTTCTCTCTTGCCCGGCAAGAACAAGGAGGCAAGGTGGTTGTGTGTGGCACCGGCTGGTGAAGGAAGGAGAGGCTTGGTAGCTTCTCTAAGTTCTTTCCTAGGGCATGCACAAACCTAATGGATGGAGAAGAGGGTTGTGGTCGGCGGCAACAAGGAAATATCCTCTTATGTTGGCCGGCGGGAACATGGTGATAAGCTGATGGTGTGGCGCTGACTAGTGAAGGAAGGAGAAGCTTGATACCTTCTCTAAGTTCTTTGCTAGCGTGTGCACAAACCTAAAGCAAGGAGAAGAGGCTTGTGACCGGCGGCAACAATGAGGCCTCCTCCATTGTTGGTCGGTGGATGCAAAGACAAGAGGAGGGAAGTGGTCGGCTAGGGCTTGGAGTGAAGGGGAGAACCTTTTCTCTTCTTCTTCTTCTTCTTCTTCTTCTTCTTCATCATCTTCCTTTGGTTGTCTCAATCAAGAAAGGAAGTGGTGGTGATTTTGGTGGCTTTCGGTTCTTGGTAGATCGTCACTCACACGACGTCCAAGAGGGGAGGGTCATACAATAGATGATCGGGAAGTAACGAGAGGTATATGTTCTCCCATGTCTCCTTAGATCTTATCATTTTATGTGGCGTATAATTAATTATCAAGTGTTTAATTATTTGTTAATTAATATTGATAATTAATTATTCAGACCCCGATTATAAACACCAAAACCAACGATCCTCTCATCGTCTTTTCCGCGATCAATTGGTTAGGCGAGTTACAAGGCTTGAACATTGAGTTTTACAAGGCTTGAATATTGAGTTGGCTAAGTTATAACTCGAATCAATTGATACGATGACAAGATGATCGGTTTGGATATAGGTTTCCATTTGAATTAATTTTTAATTCGTGGAATGGAGAGGTCTCTCATGGACGACCAGGTATTCTCTTAGGAAACCCACCAAGATATCCAACAACTGGTATAAGAGATGAGGTTTCTAGTATTATGTGTTTAGGATTTGGTTACTTTTGCACATTATCATGTATTTTATTTTAGCCGGATAATAGTAGGATGTGCATAGGTTAAATCTTTGTTGAAGGCACGAGATTCCAACTATTATGGCTTAAATAATGTGTATGTGATTGGTTGTGCATGGTTGTAATTTATTTGAATCCTCGAGGTTGATGAGGCTAGATAGGTATTTAATTTTTATAATTAACTAAGACACATGTTTAGCCGAGCTTTTTATTTACTTTCAATCTAGATTATATGTACACTCCTTTGTGGAGTATAGGATCGATGGATGTAAATAAGTAGCTTATCATCTCGGCTCGGAGATCCCTTTAATGGTGGCTTGCGCATGGTGTAGGGAGGAGTGGACGAGGTGACGACATGACTAGAGGCACATTGGAGACCAAATCCATGATAGTTGGAAAAATCTAGGATTTTTCTTGTTTATTGTTTTGGTTTATGTGCTTGTCGTGTGTGTGCTTGAAAATTCCTCATTATAAATAACTAAGTGGGAGAGGGACCCTAAGTGTCCCGCAGTCTCCATTACTAATTTGACAAGTGATGCGAACAAGTCTGCGCGCTGGCTTTGAGTGCCTTCCTCCCCATCGAATGAGCCTGTTCTGCGGATCACTGGGTCAGACATGATTATAGAAAATTGTTAAGGAGCGTGTGATTTTCCTCATCGGACGACACATAATCCGAGATAATTTTCTTAGTATTGTGTAATGATAAACACTTAGATGCAAATAATAGTATCCTCCCCATCGGAGTCACTGCTATTATTTGTAGGGCTGAAGTGAACCAACTATTAATTTTATTTCTCAAAAAGTTAGGTTGACAAGATAATAAAATTCATGGGTAAATCTCCTCTTACAAATGTAGAATTCGTATACGCCCACACCATTGTGGCATGCAAAATTCTCGGTGTTTTGAGATGTTGGTTGATTTGATATTTATTGTTTTGAGGAATCAATATTTTTTGAAATCTAAAGTTGTGATTGTTGTGATTCTCAGGTATTTTCAAAATGGCCTTTAACCCACTAGAAACAATACTTAAGGACAGCAAACTTACTGGCCCTAATTACATAGATTGCAAAAGAAACCTGGGCATTGTCCTAATTGCTGAGGAGTACAAATATGTACTCTTTGAGGAATGCCCTGAAAAGCCTAGCGAGAATTCTGGTGAAGAGGGGAGGGAGCATTATAAGAAGTGGGTCAAGGCAGATGAGATGGCGCAGTGTTACATTTTGGCATCTATGTCGAATGTATTGCATCATCAACGTCAGGCCATGCCCACTGCTTATGACATGATGCTCAATCTCAAAAAACTCTTCGGACACCAGAATCGGGACACTAGATAGGAGGCAATGAGGAACTTGATGATGACTACCATGGTTGAGGGAACACCCATGAGGGATTATGTTCTCAAAATGATGGCACATCTCAATGAGATGGAAGTCCTTGCGGCGGATATCGATGGGGAAACCTAGGTCGATATCATTCTCCAGTCTCTACCTAGGAGTTTTGAGCAGTTTCGTCTGAACAATATGAACAAACGTACATATAAATTGGGGGAACTGCTGGCAGAACTCCATGCGGCAGAGGGGCTTTTTCGTCAGAGTTCTTAGGCCTTGGTTACTCAGAGGGTTTCCACTTCTATACCGAAATGCAAGAAGAAGAAGAAACAAGGTGGGTCTTAGAAGGCGGTAGGATCTCAGGCACCTCGGACTAGCGTGAAGAAGTCGAGAGGAAAGTGCTTCACGTGCAAGCAAACTGGACACTGGAAGGCGGACTGTCCCTGCTGTCAGAAGAATAATTCATGAATATCTTATCCTTTTGTCGTTGTAACATGCTTAGCGGTGTTATCTACTGGTACCTGGTGTGTAGATACGGATGCCACTAATCATGTTTGCATTTCATTGGAGGGGTTCCAGGAAACCCAATGACTAGCTAAGGAATAGATTACCGTCTACATGTGATAAGCTACGAAGGTGGCGACTATTGCAGTGAGAGTTATTTATTTGTCTTTAGATAGAAAAATAAAGATTTGATTTTAAGAAGATTGCTTTTATGTACCTAATTTTTTAGAAAGAACTCTGGTTCAGTTTCTGAAATAATGGATATTCTATTACTTTTTGTTATGAAAAGTGAAATAGAAAGATTATCTGTTTAGGAATACAGATAAGCAATTTATGCATTTTAGAATCAAAATCTCCCACGATGCAAATAGTAGTTAATAGCTCATCATCTAACCAAAGTAATAGAAAGGAATCTTCCGAGATGAACCAAACATATCTTTGGCATCTAAGACTTGGTCATATTAACCTTAGTAGGATTCAAAGGATGATAGTCAATGGGCCCTTGGGTTCGTTGGTGGTGGAAGATTTCCCAATCATTGAATCTTGCCTGGAAGGTAAGATGACCAAGAGGCCTTTCTGTTGGTTCAAGATGCATCAATGAAGTCTTCCTCTAAGTGTTTCAATGTTTAACAATATACTTAAGTTAGTAATGTTGATGCAGTCTAGACCTGATTGTTGTTTTGGTGTTGACACCGATTTTAGTTTAGGTGGATGATTATTGATTATGATTAAGTCCTGATCGGGGATCAGACATGGTATGGAAAATCCTAGCTTGGAGGGCTAGGTGTTCAAAATCCTAACCTGGAGGGTTAGGTGTTGAAAATCCTAGCTTGGAGGGCTAGGTGTGTGAAAAGTCCTAATTCGGAAGAGGTGGGTGAAAAGTCCTAGCTTGGAGGGCTAGGTGAAAAGTCCTAACTTGGAGGGTTAGGTGCAAATTCCCATCTTGGAGAATTAGGTGAAATAGTCCTGGCTTGGAGGGTCAGGTCCTAGCTTGGAGGGCTAGGTTTGGAAAGTCCTAATCCGGAAGAGTTGGGTGAAAAGTCCTAGCTTGGAGGGCTAGGTGAAAAGTCCTAACTTGGAGGGTTAGGTGCAAATTCCCAACTTGGAGGGTTAGGTGAAAAATCCTTAGCTTGGAGGGCTAAGGTGGATGAAACCCTAGCTTGGAGGGCTAGGTTGGAGCCCCTGGATCGGTCTGGTGACCGATCAGGGAGTTGGCACGGTGCACTTTCGTGGATCGGTCTGGTGACCGATCCAACGATGACTGATCGGTCTGGTGACCGATCAGGGAGTATGTGTTTCACCCATTGCTTGGCTCCTTATCGGTCTGGTGACCGATCAGGGAGCAAACAGTGAGGTTGAGTTCCCTTGCTGATCTAATCCTGATCGGTCTGGTGACCGATCAGGATCACTTTGCATAACGTTCTGGAGAACGATCCAGCGTCGCAGGTTCCTCCCTATGATCGATCAGGATGGAGCCTGATCGGTCTAGTCACGACCTGATCGGTCTGGTGACTGATCAGGAGGTTTCCTGATCGGTCCGGTGATCAATCAGGAGGTCTGGACTGCGAAGCTCAGAAATCGCCCGATAAAGGGGTGGATCGGTTGGGTGATCGATCCACAACCTGGGATCGGTCTGGTGATCGATCCAGGAGAGTCCCAAAGAAATCGCAATTTTTAATCGAGCGTTGGGGACTGATCAGGATGGAGCCTGATCGGTCTGGACCCAGCATTGTAACGCCCGCTTTTTTTTTCTTTTCCATAAAGCGGCATTACGCTAAACTTACATGTGCATATAAAACATCTTAATGCAGCGGAATAACTAGTACTTACATCATATACACATGTCTGGGTTATCTTTTATGGACATGGTGACATTATACTTAACATATTACCAGCATACCTAGCATCATGATATCAACTTTCCATAACTTATTTATAAGCATTTCAGGTAACATATTACCAGTATGCATGACATCATGATATCAACATTCCATAACTTATTCATAAGCATTTCAGGTAGTAAGTAGTTTCATCATAACTTCATGAATTGTAGGTTGTTTCTTAGGCATAACTATCATAAGCCGAGCATAAACCAAAACAAGCATTGTCAGATTCACAAAACATGCAATAAGTGAAATGAGAGAGTTTCTTGGCCATGTCACTACTACACACACCCATTCTTGCCCTCCTGCTGCTTCCTTATTGTCCCATTGCGTGATCTGCGGTATAAGGAAAATAAGACTATAAGCACACAGGCTTAGTAAGACTCTTTCCTACTCACAAAATCCATACGTCGTATAAACATGCACATAATGCTTCAATCCTACATATCATAGCATATTTTCTATTATGAACATCTACACCACTATGCCATCATCGTTTTAGCATAAACATAGATAAAATCATGGCATCATAATTTAGCATGCACATAAATAAAATAATGGCATCATAATCTAGTATGAACATAAATAAAATCATGGCATTGTCATCTAGCATGAACATAAATAAAATCATGGCATTATCATCTAGCATGAACATAAATAAAATCATGGCATTATCGTCTAGCATGAACATAAATAAAATCATGACATTATCATCTAGCATGAACATAAATAAAATCATGACATTATCATCTAGCATGAACATAAATAAAATCATTTGCATAAACATACTTTGCATAAGCATACTTATCATAACCATAATGCATAACATGGATGGATGCATGAGCAAATGCATATACCATAGGGATGCTTAGTTTGAAATCATATCTTTTTTTTATACTTAAACATAATCATAACATTCATTGGGCCCTGGCTTGTACCACATTCATACATCATATGCGCGCATCCCTAAGTAAATACGAGGTAGCTAATCTCGACCTACTAGGGTAAGGACAGCTTCATCGGTAGTCCTGAACCGTAAGGACAGCTTCATCGGTAGTCCCGAACCATGGACAGCTTCATCGGTAGTCCAGAACCGTAGACCTTATTTAGGTCCGGTACAAGCCCATTCTTAAAATAAAATACTTTCACATGCTTCTTCATTCACAAAACATACATAGCATATTCATTCATTCTTAATGCTTAACATCATCATTATGCCTTGAAGGCATGAACCTCATTTTCATTCATCATTCTCATTCCATATCACCATTATGCCTTGAAGGCATGAACTTTAACTTCATTCATCATTTCATCCATAAACATGACATGCATACATATCATTCATAAATCATGGCATACATTCATATTATTCATAAATCATGGCATGCATACATATCATTCATAAATCATGGCATACCTACATAATTAGCATCTTAATTCATAAAAAACATGCATGGTCATGGTACATGGAAAAACATGCCTAGGTTCTTTCATAGATGATACATTTCCTTGGGTTCATGACACATGTCTAAACATTTATGAATCATCATCACAAGTGACCTAACATATAATTCATGACACATAAGCTAGGGTTTCAATTGGCATAAACATTCTTCCAACATACTTAAACATCTATATACATCATAGTACCCTACATACATGCATCCTTGTGGTCTTAACCCAACCCAAACCCTAAATCTTGGGAGTTGGCCGAAAGTTCCTTGGCATGAAACTCCACCATTCAATCAATAGGAAGGGTTCCATAAGTAAAAGAACACCCATACATTACATACAAGACCATAGGGAGCCATTAAACCCCATGATTGGAGTAAATCCTAAACCCTAGCCCTACCTTGGGACCTTGGCCGAAACCCTAATGGGTCACCATCACATGAATAAATTCATAAAGTTACAAATTTACATCCTATAACTTACATATACTTCCATAGTAAAACATTTGAACCCTTGCTTGGAGTTAACCCTAACCCCTTGCCCTAAAACCCATCTTGGCCGAAAGTTACTAGGGCCTTAAATCATGTAAAAACTTTCACATAACCCCTATTAACATCTCTTACCACATAAGAAAACATAAGGAACAATATTAAAGAGTTGGATCCAAACCAAACCATAGAAACCTATGGTGGCCGAAACCCTTGGTAGCCCTAACTTTGGTGTTTCTTCATATATGGTTCAAACAATTTCTTGTATCATGAAAATAACTCAAAAACTAATATACCACAGGTGAGGGAGTCTTACCTTGGGTTATCTTGGTTTTTAGACCTTGTTGTCCCTTGATCACCCTTAGCCCTTGTAGCCTTGTAGATGACCCTTAGCTCTTGAAGATTAAGCCCTCTTGTGAAATTTTCCAAAGGAAAACTCTCCTTGAAGTTTCGGCTAGAGTGAGGGAGGAGGAAGAAGAAAGGAGGAATTGATGGAAGGAAGAAAGTAACTCCCAAGCCCCCTCTTTATAACACATTAAGGAGGGCAAGTGAAGAGTCATGGTGGATGACCCTTCATTTTCCCTAAGCCTTAACCACAATCCACTTCATTTCCTCACAGCACTCCCTTGCTAGGTGAATTGGTTAGAGCATACATGGTTGTACAAGAGGTCCAAGGTTCAATCCTTGGTGCATGCACTAATTTTTGTATTTTATTTTCTATTATTTCGAAAATCCCTTAAAAATTCCCCCATAATTATGTTAATATTTCTCATTAAAACCTCTTTATATTTATATTAATTTTTACCTAAAATTCACCAATAATTATGGTACTAGAAAGCCAAAAAAAGCCCATTAGAGCTTATTTTTCCCAATTTAAATGAGAAAACATGGATTTCAAGGCTAAAATTTGTATTAATATTTCTAGGTCCCTCGGAAAATTATTTAGTCATGCTCAATATTTTAAAGAAAATATTATGAGAATTTTCCGGGTCGTTACAAGCCTGATCGGTCTGGTGACCGATCAGGAGGTTTCCTGATCGGTCTGGTGACCGATCACTTTAATTCAAAATGCACTGTTAGACGCTCTGATCGCGTCTGAACGTATCCGATTCTCTACGCTTAACATCTGATATATGATATGCTGTTTGATATGCTACTCTAACACACTGATTATGCTGCAGGTGACAGGGGAGGATTCAAACACTCAAGGAGAAGTCAATGGAGGCTTTCCTTGGAGTAGGTTTGTCCATTTTCTATCTCAGGTTGCAACGGCGGGAGCTGCAGACTGGAGCTGCTGACTGGAGCTTGGCTGAGGGGAGCTCAGGAAGTCTAGGGAGGGCTCAGTGGTAGCTGGCGTTGTCATGGAAGCAGCTGGAGGCTGCAGGAGATGCTATCACCTGGTGCTGAGTGGAGAAACAAAAGGGCGGAAGAAGGCTTCGTAGAAGCAGAGTTCGAGAGTTCGCGAACTGAGTTCTTGCTACGCCTTGTGTTCTCCACATCTAGCTTGTACGTTCTGAAGTTTCATCACCTTGAGCAAGGTACTGCAATCTTGAAGCAATCATCCATTACTTGAGCGCTTGAAGGAGAGAACAAGAGGCTTGGACTCCGACAGCGGGAAGACACGAGGAAGGGTTTCTTGCGTGAGATCGCCGCTGGGTGGAGCTCAGGAAAGCTTGCTGTGTTCTTGTCTTTGCTAAGTGCTTGAGTAAGATCCTTCTTGTTGTTTCTTTGTGCTTAAACTTAAATCTGTGATTGAAATGCTGTGGAGAGGTTTCTCCACCGAGAAGGAGGTTGCTTTCTATCCGGTGATAACCGGTGCTTGATCTGCCGATGATCAAGGGATCGCCCACCTTAAGGGCACGCCAAGGAGTAGGGGCAAGTTATCCCCGAACCTTGTAAACCCTCCTTGTTAGCGATCTTGCTAGTGGTGTTGTTTTTCTTTTGTTTTCTGAATTTCTGCATATTCTGTTCTTGCGTTCCGCTGTGCTACTAACAACTCTGAGTGCAAAAATTCGATTAGTGTCTAAGTCCAAGTGATTGGCTATATTCACCCCCCCTCTCTAGCCATCCAGGTTCCAACAAGTGGTATCAGAGCTTGGGGCTCTGTTCACGACTTAACATCCGAGAGTTATCAACAAGATGGCGTTGAGAGAAGGATTTTCCACCACCCGACCTCCTTTCTTTGATGGCACTGATTTTCAATATTGGAGATCAAAGATGGACTATTACTTGAAGATGGACATCAATACTTGGTTCGCGGTGAAAGAGGGATTCACCGCTCCTAAGGATAATGAAGGCAAAGAACTCGAATTATGGCGGTGGACTGCCGAACAAACTCGAAAGAGTGAAGCCGACGCAAAGGCGGTTGTCACTCTACAATGTGGCATGAACAAAGACCAACTCATCAAGGTTGGTCCTTTCACAAGTGCAAAGGACTTGTGGAACAAGCTCATTAAGCTTCACGAGGGCACCCGAGACTCAAGAATCGCAAAGAGGGATTTGTTCCTCAACCAACTCCAAAATCTCTCCATGAAGGAGAATGAATCGGTAAGTGAGCTTCATAGCCGGTTCAAGGAAGTCCTCAATGGGCTTCATTCGATTGATGAAAAGGTCGAGAATCGCGACCTTGTGAGGTATGTCTTGAAAGCCTTTCCAAGGAATGCTTTGTGGTCATCCATGGTGGATGCCTACAAAGTTTCCAAGGATCTATCCATTGTAAAGTTAGATGATTTATTTTGTGAGATGGAATTGCATGAAATGGCTAACAAAGGCCCCAAGGAGAAGGGGATTGCCTTAGTTGCAGGGGACCGATCCAACAAGAAGAAGAAGGAGAAGGAAGTCTCTTCCTCTTCATCCTCTTCCGAATCCGAGTCTGATTCCGAGGAAGATGGCAGTGGCTCTTCTTCCTCCGAGATGGCGAACTTTGTGCGAAGGATGATGAGATGGGGTCGACGCTTCAAGAGTAGAGGTAACTCTAGTGAAGCTAAACTTAATAAGACTAATGCATCTTGCTTTGAGTGTGGTAGGAAAGGGCACTTCAAGAATGAATGTCCAAAACTAAAGAAGAAGGATGAGAAATCCAAAAAAAATAAGAAAAATTCAAGAAGAAGAAGAAGGCCTTGAAGGCCACTTGGGATGAGTCATCCTCTAGCTCATCCGATGAAGAGAAGGAGGAGAAGAGCACAAGGAATGTGGCACTCATGGCATTGGGAGATCAAGAAGCAGTGATGAATCTTCCAACTCATCAAACGCGGCTTCATCATCTTCGGATGATGAAGAGGTAACTTCTCCCGAACTTGAAAAGTGTTACAGAGCAATTGCATGTTTAACTAGTATGCTAAAGAAGTCAAAAAATAAGGTTAAAGCATTGCAATTAGAAATTGATCAATTGAAATTATCTAGGGATGATAACATTGATGATTTGCATGTTGAATTGTTAGAGGATGAGATTAAGTCTTTGAAACTTGAGATTGAAAATTTGAAATCCTCTAAGGTTGAGGATGTAAATGAGTTGCATGATGACTTGCTAGTAGAAGAGAACAAATCATTGAAGAGTGAAGTTGAGAGACTCAAGAATATTCTTGAGAAGTTCTCAACTAGCTCTAAGACCCTAGACATGATCTTGAATGCCCAAAGGGCAGTCTACAATAGGGCCGGTATTGGTTACCATCCTAAAGAACCTCATTCATGTCTCTTATGTCTAGGACTGATATGAGACAATCTAGGACACCCAAGGTTCAAAGAAAGTTGTCAAGGCATGGGTGCCTAAGTCATGTTTAGTTGATGCTTTAGGTCCCAAGGTTTGGGTACCTAAAACTTCTATTTTTCGAATTGTGTAGGTTATGATTGAGGGGGAGCATCTATCAACTTGGTTCGTTGATAGTGGATGCTCCAAACACATGACCGGGGATAGATCATTGTATACCACACTTCACAAGAAAAGTAGAGGTAATGTTTCATTTGGTAACAATGGTAGTCTTAAGGTCATAGGAATAGGAGACATTCAAATATCCGAATGTCTTAGAATCTCAAATGTCCTTCTAGTCAAGGGGATGAAATTTAATCTCCTAAGTGTGAGTCAATTGTGTGACACGGGTTACACAATTGATTTCCAACCAAGTCAATGTCTAGTTAGACAACATGACACCTTGGACACGGTACTAGTAGGAACAAGAGTAGACAATATTTATCAAGTTTCATTTAAAAGTGCTACTAATGTTTCTGCTAAGTGTTTCATGTCGAAAGAAGAAGAGTCCACCCTTTGGCACCGGAGGCTAGCACATGTGAACATGAAGAACATTCGGAAGTTGGCCAATTAGGGATTGGTTCGTGGCTTACCAAGCATCAAGTATGAGAAAGATAAGCTTTGTGATGCATGTCAAATGGGTAAGCAAACAAAATCTGCACATAATGGTAAAAGCGCTGTAAGTACTTCCACTGCATTAGATTTACTTCACATGGATCTATTTGATTGTAGTACTATCATATCATTGAGTGGAAGTAGATACTGCTTTGTGATTATTGATGATTTCACTAGATATACATGGACTTACTTTTTAAAATATAAGGACCAAACCTTAGATGTTTTCATTTCTTTTTGTAGGAGGGTAGAAAATGAGAAATCATTAACTATTAAGACAATAAAAAGTGATCATGGAGGTGAATTTCAAAATCAAAGGTTTTTGGATTTTTGTCAAGATAGGGGTTATAGACATGAGTTCTCTACTCCTAGAACACCACAACAAAATGGTGTTGTAGAAAGGAAGAACCGTGTTCTACAAGAGGCTGCACGAAGCATGCTTAATGAGTACTCACTCCCGAGTTACTTATGGGCTGAAGCTGTAAATACTGCTTGCTATGTGCAAAACCGGGTCCTCATTCATAGGTTTTTAGGGAAGACTCCCCATGAACTTTGGTTTGGGAAACCACCTACGGTTAAACACCTTAGGGTGTTTGGTTGTAAGGTGTTTATTCTAAACACCAAGGATCATCTTGGAAAGTTCACGACGAAGGCTGATGAAGGGATACTAGTCAGGTACTCCCTGGTTAGTAAAGTCTATCGAGTCTACAACAAGAAGTCTAGACTAGTTGAAGAATCTTCTGATGTTGTCTTTGAAGAAATTCCAAAAGTCAATGGTCAACCAGAAGATGAAGTCCAATTCGAACTTAGGAGACTAAGTTTGAATGAAAGTCCAAATGTTGTTGATGGTAATGAATCCGATGACGGTGAGCCTAGACAATCCATAGATCAGCTGGATCCTGAGGCTGAACTTTTGTCTAGTGAACCCATTCAAGAACCACCACCAACACCAAGGCAAACTAGGTTAGCCTCTAGTCATCCCCAAGACCAAATTGTTGGAGACATCCATCATGGGGTTAGAACTAGATCATTCTTCCGGAATGAGGCTAATGAAGTTGCCCTAATTTTAGAAATTGAACCTAGAAAAATTGATGAAGCATTAAATGATCCCGATTGGATCATTGCAATGCAAGATGAACTAGGTCAATTTGAATGAAGTCAAGTTTGGGACTTAGTCCCTAGACCCAAGAAGACCACCATCATTGGAACCAAATGGGTCTTCAAGAACAAATTGAACCATAAGGGAGAAATCATTAGAAACAAGGCACGCTTGGTAGCTAAGGGCTATAGTCAAGTTGAAGGCCTTGATTATGATGAGACCTATGCTCCCGTGGTACGATTAGAATCCATTCGATTGATGCTTGCGTTTGCAGCACATCGCGGCTTCAAGCTATACCAAATGGATGTCAAATCGGCCTTTCTGAATGGTTTGATTAGAGAAGAGGTCTACGTCGAACAACCTCCGGGGTTCGAAAGTTCCGAATTTCCAAACCACGTGTTCAAGCTCAAAAAGGCACTTTATGACCTTAAACAAGTACCCCGGGCTTGGTATGAGCGGTTGTCGATATTCTTAATTGAGAAGGGCTTTGTTAGAGGCCAAATAGACCCTACACTATTTCTACGAAGAGATGGTGATAATATTTTTGTAGCCCAAGTATATGTCGATGACATAATTTGTGGCTCAAACAATAAGGGCTATCTAAATGAATTCATTGGACACATAGAGAGTGAGTTTGAAATGAGTCTAGTGGGAGAGTTGACTTTCTTCCTTGGACTTGAAATCAAGCAAACTCGCGATAGTATCCATGTGCACCAATCAAAGTATACACAAGAAATGCTTCGAAAAATCAATATGAGTGATTCAAAAGAGGTAACCACTCCCATGACCACAAACACAAGATTAGACAATGATGAGAGTGGTAAACCTGTTGATTTAACTCAATATCGAAGCATGATAGGTAGTTTGCTATACCTCATAGCTAGTCGACGGGATTGTAACACCCCAAAATTTCCCATATGAAATATTTTGAAATATTATGAAATTCATGAAATATTAATATGGTATATTATGAAATATTATGAATTCATGAATATGAAATATTATGGAATTCATGAAATATTATCATGAAATATTATGAAATATTATGAATTCATGAATATGAAATATTATGGAATTCATGAAATATTATCATGAAATATTATGAAATATTATGAATTCATGGAATATTATTATTATTATGAAATTTCATGATGGGCTTGGCTTAATGGGCTTTGATATGGATTAGTGCAAAATGTGATAAAAAGAAGATGTAGAAAGGATGAGGCAAGGATTGAACCTTGAACCTTCTAGTTGCACTAATCATGTCATAACCAATGAACCAAGCCATATTTCATGTAGAGGGAATAAGAGACATGCTTGTTAAAAGCTAGGGAAGTGAAGAGACATGTCTCTTCATGAGAAAAGTATAAATAAGGGAAAGAGAAGTTGGAATAACTTCCTCTTCTTCTTCCTCACTCTCATCACCGAAACCCTCAAGCCCCTTCTCCTTTTTCATTTTCGAAAAAACACAACCCTAGGGTTCTAACCCTAGGGAATTGGAAGGAGGAAGAACTCTACAAGGATCTTGCCCTCTACTAGGGCCAAGGGTTCTATAGAAGTGCTAGGAAGGAGAACTCTCACCTTCCTTCAACCAAGGGCACCTTAAGATTTTAGGGAAGGAGAAATTCAAGCGAAAGGATGTAAGTATCCCCTCGCCTGCAGTGTAATAGTTGTGGTGTGATTATTCTCCTTGATTGTTTCAAAAATGGGGACTTTTTCCCCTTTGCAAGTTTCGGCCACCCCCTTAGGGGAAGGCCTTGGTTCCTTTTTGGTTACACAAGTAGACCCTTGGAACTTAGGGTATATGTACATGTGGTTTATTCAAAATGTTGTGAACAAAGCCTAGGGTTATACCTTTGTGTAGGTTTCGGCCAACACCCAAGAGGAGACCTTGGTTACCCTTTGATGCATGGGAAGACCCCTTGGAACTTAGGGTATACCTATATGATGTGTCCCTTCATTTTGTGATAACAAAAACTAGGGTTTAGGGCTTGGATGGGTTTCGGCCAAGTCATAGAAAAAGGGTTTGTGAGGGTTGAATTATCCTATAATATATCCATGTTTAATGTATTGTAAAATAGTGTATACAAGGTGATTGTACGAATGTCTGTGTGAATATTTAGTTCAAACCCTAATTTTCCCCTACCCTTGAGTTTCGGCCAACCCTAGAAGGACTAGGGTCTAGGGTTGCATAATTATCTCATGATGTGCTTTATGTTTAATAAGTTGCATGAATTGTATGTGAAGGTTAAACTACCCTACGGGACATGATTATGTTTAGTAAGATAATATGTATATGCATGTATGAAATATGGTGTATGTATGAACATGTATGAAATATGATATATGTATATGCATGTATGAAATATGATGTATGTATGAACATGTATGAAATATGATGTATGTATGAACATGTATGAAATATGATGTATGTATGAACATGCCTTATAGCCCATGGGGCACACTTATGAAATTGCATGTGATATGTTAAAATTCTTGAACGGATACTCTACTAAGTATGGGATCAAGAGCACCCCTTATGTTGTGTGGTGTGTCCCTCCGGGATCATGAGCACCCTTGAAGAGTGGTGTGTCCTGTAAGAGTGATTTGGAGTACTCCTTAGCATGTATGTAAAAGCATGATAAGTATTTTACTTTTGAAGTTGTGTACCCGACTCGTAAGGGGGTCGTTAAACAAATCCGGGGTGCATGTTAACGTAAGGTCATGGCTCCGGTAGGACGGAAGGGTCCTGCTCTAATTAATTGGTGGCTCGCTACCCCAATTCATTAGGGAACGCGCAATAGTTTCGCGCGATATGTGGTACACAACAGGGCCCAATATGATATGGATGTATTTTTAAGTAATACCATTATGGAATTGTTTTGAAAACATTCATTGAAAACATTTGTTATATGTGAAGAGTATGCTTAAGGTACTTGATACTGCATGCTTAGAAACTTGGATGTTTAGTATGCTTTGATGAACTCATGCTTATGATTTATTATGTGTACATGTTATATTCTTTCGTATGGATTTGCGAGTAGGACAGGATCCTTACTAAGCATTTGTGCTTACTAGTTTATGTGTTATCTTATGCTGCAGATAAGGGTAAGGAACACTTAAACTAAAGGAAGAGGCAGGAGGCTGAAGATGTGTGGGGTGGTGGCTCGGGAAGAAAGACTTTTATATCTACATTATTATGCTTATGTTTATGCTCCTTAACAATGAATGATGGTGATTAGGATAGATATTGCATGATAATAGTTACACTTGGAATTTTCATATACTTGATTTTATTGGATTATATTATGGTGTGAAATAATATGTGAACCAATCATGTTATAGAATAACTCATGATTGAAATATTTCAAATAATGTTCTAATGATGCAAGCATGACATTTGAGTGACATGTATTGACTAGTATGCTTAGCACTCCTATATTACTTAATAGTTCTAAACAAGCATGCTCAATACTTAGTCCTTGCATTGTTGTTTTAAATTTTATGCTAGAGGGAAAAAAAATATATGATTGATTGTACGTAACCCCGCCCCGAGTGTAGATATAAGGGCGGGCGTTACAGGGATATTCTATTTGCTGTAGGTATGTGCGCTAGGTATCAAGTTTGTGCCAAGGAATCTCACTTAATCGCTGTTAAGCGAATTTTGAGGTATCTCAAAGGCACAATTGGAGTTGGTCTATGGTACCCCCGTACCGAATCATTTGATTTAATTGGCTATACGGATTCCGACTACGCTGGATGTAAGTTGGACCGGAAGAGCACAAGTGGGGGTTGCTAATTCTTAGGTTCGTCTTTAGTAAGTTGGTCAAATCGGAAGCAACATTGTGTTGCTCTCTCCATGACCGAGGCAGAGTATATTGTTATGGGAGAGAGCGTATCACAATTGTTGTGGATGATACATACTTTAGAGGACTATGAATTGAGTTACAAGGGTGTGCAAGTGTTATGTGATAACATTAGCACAATTAACCTAACCAAGAATCCAGTCCATCATTCTAGGACCAAACACATTCAGGTGCGTCACCACTTCATTAGGGATCATGTAGTTGGGGGGATATTGTACTCTCGCATGTAGAGTCCAAATCAAACCTAGCTGACATTTTCACTAAACCACTCCCCGAAAATGAATTTAGTTTCCTAAGATGGGAGTTGGGAATGTGTCGTGCTTCATGAATTTCAAAATGTATTCAAACCCTTCATGATTATTTCGAAATTGTTGGGAAACAATTGGGTAACTTTGGGGATATCTCACATGAACTATAAGGTTTAACAAAACGTTTTTGTTTGCTAGATATGGGGTGAGATGTTAGGATCAACTAAATTTCTCAAAATGTCAACGCATCCCTTGAGAAATTAAGTTGACGAGATAATAATCACTTCGGTGACCAAGTATGGGGAAAACCATTGTATAACATATGTGTATATGGCTCCATGATCATACTTGGACATTCCAATCAAGGCAACTTGATTGGAAACCTGAATTTGATACAAACTTAGTTGAAATTGCTTAAATGATTGTTGATTGAGTTTGACTCCATTTGGATGGATCAAAGTGATTGTTGAACCTATAAGGACTTTTGATCCTTGTTCAGGGATCAATTTTAGTCATGAGATCATGTCCAAGTTCGATGAACCTCATCAGATCTCGTTGGAAAGATTCAGAAAATCTGAAACTGAATGTTTCAGGTCGTATCAAGGAGTATCAGGAACCCTGATCGGTCACCGGACTGATCAGGCATAAGGCTGATCGGTCCACGGACCGATCTGGCTCCACCCTGTAACGATCGGTCCACAGACCGATCAGAGGGCATCAGTGACTTTACGATATTCTGATCAACCTTACTGAACCAGCCTGGATCGGTCCCCGGACCGATCTGGCACCCTATGGTGATCGGTCCACAGACCGATCAGGGAGCTCACAGGTTTCTCTCCGAACCCTACTGTTCGTGTCCTGATCGATCAGCCGACCGATCAGGAGCGCACCTGATCGGTCACCCGACCGATCAGGCCTAGGTCAGTTCGATCAGGCTATAGCCTGATCGGTCTGGGCGCTATCAGATCGAACGATGATCCGTTCAAACGCATTAAAGTCTGGTTGGTGGACCGATCCATGACGGACCCAAAATATACTAATTAATTTGTCACGAAATGTATGGGCTCATCAAATTTAGATGTAAATGAATGAAATGCTGGAAACCCTTTTTTTTTGCAATCAAAGAACAAAAGCGTAGTAAAGGGGCCACAGGTCGTATTTTTCTCGGGGACTAGTTGTCGTGTTTGATTCGAACTTGTATTTATGTGTCGTTTGTGAATTTGGGTTTCAATTAAAATCTGGGTTCTGGATTGCAATCAAGAATGGAATTACAATGGAAATAAAGAAAACTACATCAATGAACAAAACAAGGTGATGGCAATTAACAATTCAATCAATGGGAAATTTAACCAACTGATGCAACCTTATCAAATTTGGAATTCAAGATCTTATCTAATCAAATCTGATTTCGACTAGCACTAATGCAAAGATCTTCTTCAGAAATTACTACTCGAAACGAATTAAATTGCAATCCAATCTTTAACCAAACTAGTACACAATCATTTCCAAGACTCTACTTGATACAAGATGCAAGCCATTTACAAACTTGATACCCAACTGAGTTCAACAGAAATCTATGTTATACTGATTGATTTTAAAACACAATCATCATTAGAAAAACAGGTGAATTCCTGATGAAACCAGTGCCAAATCAGCTTGAGCACAAAAAGGAAAACTCTTGTGCCAAATTTGCCACTTCGGTGCCAAGAGATGAACTAATTGCCACAGCTGTAACCTGGCAATTTAGAAAGGCTGATCTGGTAGAAACATAGCCAAAACTGAAGGAAAAATGCAGCAATTGCTTGGGATGCAAAACTCCACAACTGTAAACAGAACTAAGCTGCAGAACTGCAGAAACTTGGCTGCAGGGATGCAGTGTGCAGAATTTCGGCACAAACTGAACTCAAAACACTCAAGCAAATGAATTCACGGGCTGATATCTAAAGGCAGCACTTCAGTGATACATACTCAGCAATGATGGCTACCATGTTCAGAATGAAACAAACTAGACAGATTTAGGATTCAAGTTGTAGAAATGGAGATTAATGCAACAAGCTGGATGAGAATGCAGAAATAAAATTAGCCTGCTAAACAACTCGAATCAACTGAATTAATAAACTAAATGTTGGCTTTAATTGCAGGGAATAAACTAAACAAGAAGTAAATTGAAAACAAGCCACAAAAGACTTGAAACTGAACTGAAATTCAGAACAGGGAAAAAGGGCTGATACGCAGCTGATACACCAGAATTTGGATAGGAATTCAACCGAAATTAAGAGTAATGGTCCACTAAACAAGTTTCCTAACTATTATACTTGCAGAAAATAAACCTAACTTAAGCAAAACAACCAAGAACCGAAATTACAGCTAATGAAACAGAAAATTCAGTAACGAGACATTGCAGAAATGAAACTACAGCAAACAAACTGAACTTAACTAACTAAACTAGCATCTATCCCTTCTCTGAGCTCAAGTTCGTCTTGCCGTCACACAAGATATGAGCCTCGAACCCGCAAGCTCAACACATCGCCGGAAAACTGCCTCTGCGAAGCAAATCTAGCTCAGCTCTGCTCAATTGCGAAAACCCATCCAATTCCTTCAACTCAGCTGCGATGATGATTTGAGATTGGTCCGAGCACTTCAGGGAACCCCTCTGAACTTCTCAGATGGATGAAATGGTGCGCAGCATTGAATTCCAGGAAGTGATGGCAAAACTGACGAGACCTCGATCAGTCCTGTTCTTGGGCAATTTAGAGCTAGATTCTTCTCGGAAACCCTTTTCCAATGATCTGAAACTTGATCCAAAGGAGAGAATGATGCGGTCGCGCCTCGGATTGAAGAAAAACTGAAGAAAACTGAGAAACTATCGAAGAAGAAGTGCGTTGCGGCGAAGACGCGACGAGGAGAAGCTGCTGGGAAAATCTGATTAAATAGCTATCAATGGACGGTTGTGATTAATTTGAGAAATCCAACGGTTGATCTTCATCTGATCTGACCCAAACTTTGAGGATGTTGATCTGGGGTCAGGATCTGCCTTGTGGTAGCTCGGATCCTCCAGATATGCAACGGATGGTCCAGATCAACTCAATCTGTGAATGGACGCTCTAGAGCCCTCCTTGCTTGATCCAACGGTTGATTTAGCTCCGATTGGGATGAAACCTTCAGATCTTGATCATAGAGCTTGATCAACCCTAACCCTAGCTCGGATTGCTTCAGATCGTCCCGGATGGCTCAGATCTAGCCGCTCTTGAATCGGAGGGTCCGGATTAATTGTAGGCTTGATAATTCGATCCGGTTCACATCCGACTCAAGTTTGACCCAGTATGCCCTAAGTCCTTGAACCTTTGGTGCCTACAAAAATAGATCCAAAATTTAGTGGCCAATTAATCCAATTTAATGCAAATTTGCAATTAAGTCCAAAATGAAGGTAAGTTCTAAAACCTAGGGCAATTTCACAATTAATCAATAAAAATATGAGTCAAACATGGATTTTAACATCTAAAATAATCAACAAAAATGGTACTTATCAACTCCCCCACACTTAACCTTGAGCGTCTCGCGAAACAACTAAATAAGTATCCCTTAGGCTCTCTTAAGCATAATTAGAAGCAAATGAAAAGAAATTACCTAAGGTTGTCAATTCTCATAAATCTAAGCTCTATGGATTAGTATCTTGTCCTTAAATCAACAACTTGGCCTTTTCATCTATCATGAGTCATTGAGATGAATCTAAATCACTAGCCTTTCAAGGGAAGTTTTGGTGGCTCTCTCCTTAAATTCTAACTTGGTGATGGAAGTGGAGCTCACTCTTACACATATGCTTCTTGCACTACCATAGGCTTGCTTATTATCTAATCTCCACCATTAATCATGAATATGATCAACAACTATAAAAACAAATGAAAACATGAAAAATGGTGAGAAATGAAATAAAGACTAAGAAAATAGAAAATTTTGATGGAGTGGAAGACTTGGTTATTTAAAAATGTTTCTAATGTGCCTTGCCCCTCTTATCAGTCCTCTAGTGATATCAAAAGCGTGGTGGAGTAAATCTTGAGTAAATTCCTTTGACTTGGATGAAAAATAACTCCATTTGATCTCAATGTGCCAAGTTTCCCAATTTCGTGCCATTTTTGTTTCTTTCTTCTCTTTTCTGATTTTTCTCTTCTTCTTTTATCCTCTAGCAAGGTCAGATTTGTAGTGGAGCAAAGCTTTTGATTTGGATTAGAGAACTTCAATGATTTTCAATGCCAACTCAATTGTGTCCACTTGGTTTCTTCTTTTCTTTTCTTATTTTCTCAAACTGTTTTTTTTTTTCTTTTTGCTTTTGTCTCAGCTTCCAAATTCAGCTCCACTGAATCAATTTCAAATCTCTGATTTCTTCACATCAGTTAGCATATAGGAGTAGTTGAGCAAATGGTAGTGGCAACCTAAATGCTTCACTTGGAATTTGGCACTAAAACTTTTTCTTTTTTTTCTGTTTCAATCTATCAGTCCTAGCAAGTTGTTGCTGATCAGCTGTGATGTTCTCACTACTCTTGGATGCATTTTCGAATTTTGTTCCCTGATTCACAGCTCCTAGAGAACCCAATTCAGCTCAAGTTGATACACACTTGTGCCGAAACTGTTTTAATGGAAGTTTCAGATTTAGCTCAGCTTCTTTCAGCTCTTTCTCAGCTTCTTTCGAATTCTGAACAGCTGATTTCGGGCCTCCAACAAGGTGTGGCTGATTCCTTTCGCAAAGAACAGCTCCAATTCCAATTTTTCTGCCCAGAGGTAGCTTCACAGAATTTTCTTTGGCACAATCAAACATAATTCAGCTTCTTCCCAGCTGCAATTCAGAATTAACTGCATCAATTCAACTTGTGTCATTTCAGCAGCTCTTGTTCAGCTCTTTTCTTTTCTTTTTGGCACAAATCCTGCTGCAAATCTCTCAGCTTGTTTCAGTTCTGCTCAAACTTCAATTTCTGCACAGCTGATTGTATGGAAAACTTTCAGCTTCACTTGTATTCTTCTTTGCAATGGCAAGAATTTGCTTAGTTTCAGATTTTCCAGTTTGTATTCTTCATTCATCAGCTCTAGAATTCAGCTTCAATTTGACACAAATTGCACAAACTGCTGATATGGAAAACCACCTTCTGAATTTTCTTTCCCAGCTGCATTTTCCACTCTGATTTGTTTCAGTAACACAATGCTGGATTAGAGAACTCAGATTCAGTTTATAGTTGATTCGAAATTTCTTGTTTGGAACCAAATTTGATATAGCAATCACATTTCTGCCCTTGAATTTCTGCACAGATTTGATATGGCACAGCTCTCTGCATTTTCTCTTCAACTCAGAATTCGTTTCTGATTTCTACAGCAAAGGACAGCTGCATTTCAGCTTCCAGCAATTTGTGTTCTGATTTCTACAGCCTTAGCTCAACTTCTTCACAGCTTCCACTCAGCTTGTATCATTCCACAGCCCTCAGATGCAGCACTCGGCAGATTGCAACATCCCAATGCCTTGTAATTCAGATTTTTCAGCTCATATTCAGCTTTTGTTCACACATCTTGTTCAGCTCTTTCGAATATTGATTTTCCTAGCAAAGTACAGCTGCAAGTCCAAAACAAACTGACCAAAAACAGCTGCAATTTCCTTTCCAACAAAGTGGCCGAAACATCCTCTATTAGCTGCAAATTTCCTGCATTGATCCCAGCTTCAAAAAGCTTCAATTTAGCCTCCATTCAACTTTTTTCTAAGCTTCATTTTTAGACTTAACAGCTGGAGTTCAGCTTGTTTTAGCTGCTATTCCGATTTTACCACTCCCAATTCAGATCTTAGCAAAGTTTTACTGATTGCATCATCCATTTGTGCTACAAACTCCATTAATTTCAGATTTCTCTTCATGGCACAAATTTCCTTTTCCTTTCTCTGTTTTTGGCACAATATTCTGTATTAGATCAAATTTTTAGCAGCTTCCATCAGTGAACTCTATCAGATTGTTGCGGGCTTAGTTTCCACAATTACAACTTCCAAGTTTTGATCCAAGTCAATTTCCCATCCAAAATAACTTCCTTTTGGCACAAAATTTTTTTTTTTTCGACATGAATTTCATCCTTGATAAAAATTGATTCCAAATCACCAATCACTCCCCCACACTTAAATCTTTGTCCGTCTCGGGCAAAATAACATTAGAAACAAATCAAACAACAAGTCCAAAGAAAAGTGAGGGTAAGTGTAAGAAATAAGTAGAGAAAAATGGAATGAACATGATTTTTTTTTTTGTTAAAAATTGATGTGGAAAGGGAAACAAATGGATTAGCCTCTATAGATGTGATCCAATCATTGAAATATGATTTTGAAAGAACCGAAGCAAGTTCTAGAGTACAATAACATGTATGTGTCTCAAAAATGAGGCTAATTCTCACTAGGTAAAAATAATTCATCCCAAGTTCTCAATTAAGAATCTAAAACCAAGTAGTACTCAAGCATCCAAGATTTCATCCATTAGCTCAAATCCTAAGTTTTAACAATCAAATTTAATTTGTTTTCAAAAGACTCTAAAATACTATGGAGAATACCTAAAGGGATACTTTTATTTCTACTCATGCAAAAGTGCTAAAAGAAATAACATGCATTTATTTACAAGGACTCAGTTCAAAGGAAAATTCTAATTCTAGGCAGCATGAAAATGAAAATGAAAATGAAATAAAAGAAAATACAAGAAAAATCAAACTCCCTTTTATTCTGGTGGACGGAGTCGATCCAAAAGGAGCCTCCATCTGGGTAGTGGAGGGGTATGAGTGGCTGGGAGAAATAGGACTCCCCACACTTGAACTTCGCAAAAATTTCTCTGGTGGCCTAAGGCGATTTAGGTGCAAGAGCCATTCAAGGGATGGAGTGCTTTTAATTAAAGTCAGATCATCTCCTCCTTCTTGATGCCCTTCAGAAGTCCTTCCAGGAGGCTGAAGTCTGTTCAGTTGGAGTACCCACTCCTGAAGTCTTCTGGACCTGCAAAACAATGTAATACCTCTCTCAAGTGTTCAGGGTCAAAAGAAATGATATAAATTCAGTCTCTGCATTAAATGAATCCAAAACTGCATCATATTCAATTAAATCAATTTGTGGTGCCTCAATAAAATTTTCAAAATCATTTTCTACAAAATTTGCATCCAAATACTCATCACAAATAAAGAAATCAATTTCTGGCTCATCAATAGAAATTTCACAATTATTTTCAATCAAGGATGTATCAAGCAATGTGTCACAGCAATCAAATCAATATCAAGTATCTCCAAAAGTCTTTCACATTCATTTTCAGCATAAGACATAACAAGAGATTCATCAAAATAAATAACATCAATTTCAGGCACTTCTAAAAAATTTTCACTATCCATATCCACAAAAGATGTATCAAGTGATTCATCATAAAACAACATCAATTATGGGTGCCTCTAAAATTATTTCACTATCC